>CALYLW010000208.1:809474-861974 GCA_944989445.1 Ampullaceana balthica
TATATATCTCTATATATATAAGACGCATTTGTTGTCTGTCTGGTTGTCTGTCTGTTCCCTAATAACTCAAGATCCAGACAACCAAATAACGTGAAATTTGGTACACGTACACAAAATTATACCGGAAAGGTTATTAAACAGGTTTCGTTCCATATATATAAGATACTGGGGCCCGGGGGCCCAAAATGTAGTTTTTCCCTATATGAGCTATATAAAATAAAAATTATTGAAAATTAAGACGTAAAATAATGACGCAAATTAATAAACATTTTGGTGTCGAGATTAACAAGAAGGCGATTATCGCCATAAAATAATTTTTTTGTTGTTGTTGCTTTGTTGTTGTTGCTTTTGTTGTTGTTGTTGTTGTTTTGTTGTTGTTGTTGTTGTTGTTTGTTGTTGTTGTTGTTGTTTTGTTGTTGTTGTTGTTGTTGTTGTTGTTTTTGTTGTTGTTGTGTTGTTGTTGCTGTTGTTGCTTTTGTGTTGTTTTTGCTGTTGTTGTTGTCCATCCCTTGCCCTGCGACGACAATGTCCTTCATGTTGTTGTTGCTTTGTTGTTGTTGCTGTTGTCCACATCCCTTGCCCTGCGACGACAATGTCCTTCATGTTGTTGTTGCTTTGTTGTTGTTGCTGTTGTATGTTGTTGTTGTTTGTTGTTGTTTGTTGTTGTTGTTGTTGTTGTTGTTGTAGTTGTTGTTTTGTTGTTGTTTTGTTTTTGTTTTGTTGTTGTTTTTGTTGTTGTTTTGTTTTTGTTGTTTTGTTGTTGTTTTGTTTTGTTGTTGTTTTGTTTTTGTTGTTTTGTTGTTTTTGTTGTTGTTTTGTTTTTGTTGTTTTGTTGTTGTTTTTGTTGTTTTTGTTTTGTTGCTGTTGTTGTTAAACCCGGGCGGGAGCCGGGTACTTGCCCCTAGTCTCTATATATATAAGACGCATTTGTTGTCTGTCGTCGTCTGTCTGTTCCCTAATAACTCAAGATCCAGACAACCAAATAACGTGAAATTTGGTACACGTACACAAAATTATACCGGAAAGGTTATTAAACAGGTTTCGTTCCATATATATAAGATACTGGGGGCCCGGGGGCCCAAAATGTAGTTTTTCCCTATATGAGCTATATAAAATAAAAATTATTGAAAATTAAGACGTAAAATAATGACGCAAATTAATAAACATTTTGGTGTCGAGATTAACAAGAAGGCGATTATCGCCATAAAATAATTTTTTTGTTGTTGTTGCTTTTGTTGTTGCTTTTGTGTTGTGTTGTTGTTTGCTTGTTGTTGTTGTTGTTGTTGTTTGTTGTTGTTGCTGTTGTTGTTGTTGTTGTTGTTGTTGTTGTTGTTGTTGTGTGTTTTGTTGTTGTTGTTGTTGTTGTTGTTTGTTGTTGTTGTGTTGTTGTTGTTGTTGTTGTTGTTTGTTGTTGTTGTTGTTGTTGTTGTTTTTGTTGTTGTTGCTGTTGTTGTTGTTGTTGTTGTTGTTGTTGTTGTTGTTTGTTGTTGTTGCTGTTGTTGCTGTTGTTGCTTTTGTGTTGTTTTTGCTGTTGTTGTTGTTGTCCACATCCCTTGCCCTGCGACGTCAATGTCCTTCATGTTGTTGTTGCTTTGTTGTTGTTGCTGTTGTAGTTGTTGTTTTGTTGTTGTTGCTTTGTTGTTGTTGCTGTTGTTGTTGTAGTGTTGTTTTTGTTGTTGTTTTGTTTTGTTGTTTTGTTGCTGTTGCTGTTGTCTGTTGTTGTTTTGTCGTTGTTGCTGTTGTTGTTTTTGTTGTTGCTGTTGTTGTTAAACCCGGGAGAAGCCGGGTATTGCCCTAGTATATATATAAGACGCATTGTTGTCGTTGTCTGAGATGTCAGTCTGTTCCATATCTACACTATGTCAGAAACCTAATATGAATTTGGACGTACTACAAATTATAAACTTGGAGTGTGAGTAAACGCGTTTCGTTCCATAATATTGTTGTTGCTGTTGCTATTTGTTGTTGTTGCTATTGTGCGTTGCTGATATTTTGTTGTGTTGCGTTGTTGTTGTTGTTGTTGTTGTTTTGTTGTTGTAGTTGTTGTTTTGTTGTTGTTGTGTTTGTTGTTGTTGTTTTTGTTGTTGTTGTTTTGTTGTTGTTTTTGTGTTGATGTTGTTTTGTTGTTGTTGCTGTTGTTGTTGTTGCTGTTTGTGTTGTGTTTGCTGTTGTTGTTGTTGCATATAGAATGGGACTGCGATAATGTTTTTAAATCCCTTATATTAACTTCACCGCCGTCTCATGGGCGGGCGGAAAAACGAAAGTAAAAAATGACCCACTTCCCGTGAAGCCATCGATCTGAAATCAGGCACACGGACCCATGTCACCTAACAATGCATCGTATCAAAATTTCAGATCGATCAAACGTACCTTAATTAAATTAATGCATTTTTAGTTTATCTATATAAAACTATACGTAGAAGTCGCTATTGTTTACATTTTACGGGTGAACACATCTCGTGTTTTAAACAGGTGTACCGGCGTGCTTTTGTTTACATTTTACGTGTCACGCTGAGCTTGGTCCAGCGATCGGTGACCAGACCTTTCCCCTCTCCAACCCACCCCTCTCAAGGGTTATAAAGCAAAGGGAAGTTAAGACAGATTCAGTCTGTAAATGTTTGTCGCGTTTGAACATAATCACTACTTTTATTTATGTCTCGTATGTAAGGGATATATAGTCAAAAACTTTGTTTTTACGGGTTTGTTTTATTAAATAATGCTCTGTGCAACCGTGTAACCCGTCGGTCAACTTCAGTAGCTGCTACAGTACACGAAAATACCCAGAGGCCTGTGTACTAGTATCACTCTTAGCTGGCAGCTGCACCAGAAATTCAGACAGATTCTCGACATAGCAGTGAATAAACATAAGAGTGAAAAAAGTGTTTAATGAAAACGATTAATTGAATCATAGTTATACAGCTTGTACGCTTAGTTACCGTATAATATTATCCGTGCCGCAGCTGAAGGACTCCGTGCAGGCAAAGATTAACAAGGAGGGCAGCCTGTTTGCACTGGCTGTTAATGAATCTACGGACATTTCAGATTCAGCACAGCTACTCATATTCATTCGCTCCCTATCCCCAACATTTGAATTGCGCGAGGATCTGCTCTCCATGGATACACTCGTTACTCAAACTCGAGGAGATGACATATTTTTGGCAGTTAAAAAAGCTTGCATCGAATCGCAATTCTATCTGAACAACCTGCGAGGCATCTGTATAGACTTTCATGGTTGGTAGGCAAAATGGCTTTGTGGCAAGATTTTCCGATTATATGTTGAAGGATCACGGTAATGACCAGCTCATAAATCTGCACTGCATTATTCACCAAGAGGTGCTGTGTTCTAATTCTGTTGATTTGGATAACATTCTGAAGGATGTGAATCGCATTATCCTTTTCATTCGCGCGAATGCTCTTCACCACAGCCAATTCATACAAATTCTTCACACAAATGATTCGTCGGCTGAAGATATTCTGTACCACACCAGCATTCGTTGGTTGTCTCAGGGAGAAACATATCGCCGTGTTCTGCTGCTACAAAAAGAAATACTGGAATTGTATGCCACGAAAAACAAAGACTGCCCACTGCAGAACCAGGCCTTCTTAACATCTCTAGCCTTCATTGTAGATTTGTTAATTTATATCAACTGCCACAACGAGTCTCTGCAAGGCAAAGGAACAACCGCTTGCCTCATGCACAGAAGAGTGCAGGATTTCTGTGACAAATGTCGTCTGCTACAAAGTCATATCCAACAGCTCAATCTCTATCATTTCCCGCAACTCACCGCTCTAATCGAGAGCCATGAAATAAGAAAATTTGAAATTCCGGCTACGTCCTTTTCAGGCGTCCTCGAAGCGCTGTTGTTCGCAGAACGTTTTCAGGATTTCGACAAGATATCAGAAAATTTGAGACTCGTTGCTTCTCCACTTTTGTTTGAGACTGAGAGTGTGCCGTTGGATGTCCAAATGGAACTGATCGAGCTAAAAAATAACGCTCAGCTTGTGAAGAAATTCGAGGACAAAAACGATGTATTGGAGACATGGAAAGTAGCTGTGGAGTATCCCAAGCTTCACGACTTAGCAAGAAACACTCTAGTGCTGTTTGGAAGCACTTACAGATGCGAAGCGTCATTTTCACGAATGAAATATCTCAAGAGTAAATATCGGACCAGACTGGTGGACACCAATCTGGCGTCAGGAATACGACTGATGATCTCTAGCGAGCGACTGGTGTACACAAATCTGACGTCAGGAATACGACTGATGATCTCTAGCGAGCGACTGGTGGACACAAATCTGACGTCAGGAATACGACTGATGATCTCTAGCGAGCGACTGGTGGACACAAATCTGACGTCAGGAATACGACTGATGATCTCTAGCGAGCGACTGGTTGACACCAATCTGACGTCAGGAATACGACTGATGATCTCTAGCGAGCGACTGGTTGACACAAATCTGACGTCAGGAATACGACTAATGATCTCTAGCGAGTGACTGGTGGACACCAATCTGGCGTCAGGAATACGACTGATGATCTCTAGCGAGCGACTGGTTGACACCAATCTGACGTCAGGAATACGACTGATGATTTCTAGCGAGCGACTGGTGGACACCAATCTGACGTCAGGAATACGACTGATGATCTCTAGCGAGCGACTGGTTGACACCAATCTGACGTCAGGAATACGACTGATGATCTCTAGCGAGCAACTGGTTGACACCAATCTGACGTCAGGAATACGACTGATGATCTCTAGCGAGCGACTGGTTGACACCAATCTGACGTCAGGAATACGACTGATGATCTCTAGCGAGCGACTGGTTGACACCAATCTGGCGTCAGGAATACAACTGATGATCTCTAGCGAGTGACTGGTGGACACAAATCTGACGTCAGGAATACGACTGATGATCTCTAGCGAGCGACTGGTGGACACCAATCTGGCGTCAGGAATACGACTGATGATCTCCAGCGAGGGCCCGGACTTCGCGCGACTCTCGGCAAACATCCAAGAGCAAGGAAGCCACTAATTTCTGGACTCTGGGCTGCTGAGTAACATGGGCAGTGTTAGTGAAGCAGCTTATCGCTTATTCGGTTATTGTGCTCTCAGTGTACTAATGCCACTTAAAAATATACTCATGCTGTACGTGTGTGACATGATGTTAGGTTTAAATGACAATGTTGAATAAAGTAGAAATATAAGTGAATATCGATGGAAATGTTTTTGTTTGTAATTAAGCACTGTGTTTGCCTACATTACATAATGATTATGTCATTATTATCTCGCGTTCACTGTTACGAGAGGTAAATTTTTGATAGTTACCATTTAGTTTTTCAGTGAAAATTTTGTGGCGGCCGTGGCAAAAGTAATTTTTTTTAATGCGGCCGTCAATAGCCCAAAGGTCTAGACTCACACTAACTCAATGAAGTATTCCCACACCGACTCTGACAATGTTCTTCTATAAATAACCCAAGCGCGTTTGGGGCGTAAGTTATTAAAGAAAACACTACGCTTTATCTTTAAACGCAGATGAAATTTTATACATCAAATGAAAATAATGTATTCTCTAAAATAAAATAAAAAGGAATTTTTGTTGGATTGTTTAACGATAATTTAAGGATGAATGAATATGCAGTAAAAAAAAATATGAGGACAATCAAATTTTTATAGATTTAAAATGGCGTGAAAATATGTGAGGTCGATACCCAAGAGACACAGGGGGAAGGGGAGAGACGTTATTTACATTAAGAATAAAATATAAATAAATTGTTTTACATGCGTAATTCAATAATGAGTTGTGGGTCATGGCCTTGTCTGCTGTCAGAGAACAACCTTCAAAACGGTTCCGGAAAAAATGATGTCACGTACCGGGTGGGGGGTGGTCACACATTTGTGACGATGTGTGAGAAGAGGGATGGGGGTATTTAAGAAATGTGGCGTCACATAAAAGTGCGCAAATTTAAATAAAAATAATCAAAACACCTCAAATGTTAGCTGCGTAGATTAGTATTGAGCCACTGTTTGGTAAATGGCTTAAGTAAATGTTTTGTTAAATACAACATACATAAACGAAGTGTTTGATTACAACAATACATGAAGCTTAATAAATGGAAAAATAAACATTCAAACGTTTCGGCAAAGGCTTTATAAGTACAAATAAATAAACACAACTATTTAAATTAAATTTCCATTATATATTATATGCTATAACATGGAAAAATAGTTAAGTCGAGATGAAAACAATGACAGTAAGCTAAAAAATGAAAGATGGGCACAAGAAATTAGCAAAAATACAGAATAGAATACTCTGAAGTTTTCGTAAAATTATTTGTGTGTAGTTAAAATATCGAAATCTTTCGCAATCAAAAGTATTTGATACAGCGTACACATAAAAGAACAACGTTTCATCGGTTGGTCTAACAAATTGTATTACTGCAAAAGAAAAAAGTTACTGGCAACAGTGGTTGATATAGCAGAAGCTCCACGCATTCATCGCCTTGTGATACACATACTTGGCGCAATAGTTAACTTCTGGTTTATAAACAATACCTGACTATTACTCTGACGTTAACTAAGGTCCTAAAAGAACCGCCCAATTATCTCCGTTGTTGCTATTTTATATGACGCAGAGCAGAACTAATTTCATGAAATGCATCCTCGAACCGCCACTCTCAACACCATCGTTATCTCCAACTAGCCTCGAATACCACGTGTACAATGACAGCCAGTCTCAACACCATCGTTATCTCCAACTAGCCTCGAACACCGCGTTTACTATGACAGCCGGTCTCTTTAATACATCAAACGCCGAACGAAGACCGAATAAGTCATAAAAACCAGACAATAATACGGCACTCAAATTAGTCAACATAGAGCGAAATATTTCTTTTTAAAATACAACTAATTTCAAATAGCTGATGAAGACTCTTTTTACCTAACTTATGATTTTCTAACAAGTATGTTGTTTAGAATATTTCATGTCTTGCTCTCCATTAAGGAGGCACATTAAAGCTTTCGGATCAGATACATCAGGCAGGAAGAGCTGGCTAGCAAACAGCTCTCTAAATCAAACAGGCTAAGCCCCGTCTTATACTCAACTGTAGACTTGTGAAACTAGCTTAGGACGGACGTATGCAATTATCGAGCAGCGCCACGTTTTGTGACCGACCCCTCGCCAAACTTCGGAATCCTCACTGAACTCAGTGAACTCGGCTCGTGCTCGTGGACTTTTTATCTTGTAAAAAATATGGTAATAAGGGATTTAAAAACAAAGTTTTTGACTATAAATCCCTTATATATGAGACATAACTAACAGTATTGATTATTTTCAAACATTTACAGACTGAATCTGTCTTAACTCAACTTTGCATCATAACCCTAGTGGGGGGGAGGGGTGGGTGGGGGGGAGGGGTGGGGGGAGGAGGGGTGGGGGTGGGGAGGGGTGGGTGGGGGGAGAGGGGAAAAGTCTGGTCACCGATTCGCTTGACCGAGCTCAGAGTGACACGTAAAATGTAAACAAAAGCGCCCGTCGCTTCGTTGGGTCGCCTCAATGCGTCAGCTCAAAATTTCACGTGGCAAAAAAACAATAAACAAACCGTGAATTTAAATTACATACCTCATATAAGGATAAACTAAAAATGCATTAATCTAATTACGGTACGTTCGATCGATCTGAAATTTTGATACGATGCATTGTTAGGTTAGACGGGTCCGTGTGCCAAATTTCAGTTTGATCGGATCATGGGAAGTGGGTTCATTTTTGACTTCTGTTTTTCCGCCCGCCCGCCGAGCCCAAGACAGAGAGAGAGAGAGAGACGGCCGCGAAGTTAATATAAGGGATTTAAATAAAACAAACCCGTAAAAACAAAGTTTTTGACTATAAATCCCTTATATATGAGACATAACTAACAGTATTGATTATTTTCAAACATTTACAGACTGACACCGAGTGATGTCCCTTGTCTTTAATAAATGGGGGTGGGATGTGAGGGGGTGTCGGCACGACGGTCGGCGTCAACACGACGGTCGGCGTCAACTCAAACTCACGTGGAACTAAGATTTACAGTGAATTTTGAATTACATACCTCATATAAGGAGAAACTAAAAATGCATTAATTTAATTACGGTACGTTCGATCGATCTGAAATTTTGATACGATGCATTGTTAGGTCAGACGGGTCCGTGTGCCAAATT
The DNA here is from genome assembly GCA_944989445.1 of Ampullaceana balthica. Taxonomy (NCBI): domain Eukaryota; kingdom Metazoa; phylum Mollusca; class Gastropoda; family Lymnaeidae; genus Ampullaceana; species Ampullaceana balthica. The sequence goes on from CALYLW010000208.1 coordinate 817,673, forward strand.
TCAGTTTGATCGGATCATGGGAAGTGGGTCATTTTTGACTTCTGTTTTTCCGCCCGCCGAGCCCGCCGATCCCAAGACAGAGAGAGAGAGACGGCCGCGAAGTTAATATAAGGGATTTAATTAAACAACCCCGTAAAAACAAAGTTTTTGACTATAAATCCCTTATAGATGAGACATAACTAAAAGTATTGATTATATTCAAACATTTACAGACTGAATCTGTCTTAACTCAACTTTGCATCATAACCCTAGTGGGGGGGGGGAGGGGTGGGTGGGGGGAGAGGGGAAAAGTCTGGTCACCGATTCGCTTGACCGAGCTCAGAGTGACACGTAAAATGTAAACAAAAGCGCACCGTCGTTTCGTTGGGTCGCCTCAATGCTCAAACTTTCACGTGGCAAAAAAACAATAACAAATCGTGAATTAAAATTACATACCTCATATAAGGATAAACTAAAAATGCATTAATTTAATTACGGTACGTTCGATCGATCTGAAATTTTGATACGATGCATTGTTAGGTAAGACGGGTCCGTGTGCCAAATTTCAGTTCGATCGGATCATTGGAAGTGGGTCATTTTCGACTTTTGTTTTTCCGCCCGCCGAGCCCATGAGATGATGAGAGAGAGACAGAGAGAGAGACAGACAGACAGAGAGAGACGGCGGTGAAGTTAATATAAGGGATTTAAAAAGGAGTTGCTTCCCCTGAATTTTATACGGAACTGACCTCACGTGGGAATAATATTCTAATATTTCATTTTTGAACCGCATCCGTTATACTTTATTACCATTTCTGTAAGTAAATCACAATGGGAAATGTGATTTTGTTTAATTGTTGGTGCTGAGCTAGTGTTTTTAGAGTCGTTTCCAAACTTGATATTAAATCATCAGCTAAATCATGTAAAAAATAATAAAAACCTATGTAAAAGATGAATTAAAACATCCTGGTTTGTTTATTTCTGGTAATGTTCTATTTGTGGATTTAGAATATTTTAGTCTATTTTTAAAGTAGTAAAAGACAGTTGTGGGCTTAATTTGTCTAATTTTATCAACATTTCGACTTCTGCTCATTCAAACTTTTTGGTAAAGAATGTACCTGCAGAATTGGGCACACATATTTTTAAAAAAACGTAGTTGTAGGAAACCAATAGCCCAGTGCGTTACTTCAGAAAGTGTGCGGATCCTGGTCATGGCTGGGATTTTGTTTCAAATGTCTTAAGGTTTTCCATAAGTCCACCCAGCTCTGGTGGGTACCTGCCATTAGTTGTCCATGAGTCCACCAAGCTCTGGTGGGTACCTGACATTAGTTGGGGACGGCTTGTCATTGTGCTCTCAGTACAATATCGTCGTATGCTGTATATATAGAAATATGTGAACGCTGATGCATTATCCTCATAGTCCAGCATAATATGAAAAGGGAAACTACTTTTAATTTACTTTTTTTTTACAAGAAGAGAAACCTCTTTTAAGTAGTAAAATTAGTTTAATGTGACACAAATGTATGTATGATTGATTAAATTATAATAAATATTGATATTTTACAATTCTTATAATTTCAGTTCTAAGTAACAAAACCAACCAGAAATTATTCCGGATTGTCTGTTTACAACGGAAACCATCGCGACAATCTCGTTCTGAACGTGAGCACCGTAACCAGTTTGATAAAGGCGGTGTGGGCTGGCAGTAAGGGGAGGGGGTACGCTAATCCAAGTAAAGCCAGACCACGAGCTGGGCGCGAGCAACCGTCTGACAGGAAGATAAAACTTTTTTCGGAGACATGATAGGAAGAACTGTTCATGACGGCTGCTTTGTTTGATGACGTAGTGGGAATGGGAAGAAACTGTTGACGTGTTTAGAGAACAAGGGAAGAGCAATCAGACGTAAGTTTGTGTTGACTTTAAGCTAACTCAGCGAGATGGAAAGGTTTCAGATTTTTGTAACATACTTCCATGGCCTAATAGATGCACTAGTTTTTTGTTGTTGTTTTTTAAACTTCAGCACCGCCTTGATTTTTTTTAAAGGAAATATTCACGATTTTTGTAATCGTATTTAAGAAATTGTCCAAGGTCTTCCAAATGTATGGTTCCAAGAATTCAGCTTCTTCATAACATGAACGCCGCGTAAGACATGAAAACTATTTTTATACAACATGAAATGAATCTTTTGCACAACATGAAATGAATCTTTAGCACAAAATTAAATGAATCTATGATAAAAACACATATTGAATTAATTTAGCATTTAGATGATTAGAAACGAAACTAAATGACACAGAAATGATTTGATATAATAACGCCACGTTTTATAAACGTTTTTCAAAAATTAACTTCTATTTTTCAATAGGTATAAACATTGTTTAGCATAGACGCCTTGAAAATAAGAAAATATGTGTGTGGTGATGGTGGGAAGATGTAAACAATCTGTTATTTAACAATTGATTAAGGGTGATCTGTTCTAAGTAGTTACTAGTGGTGTCCTGATTAAAACATGACTGAGTCATGTCTATGTATCGTTTAAAATATAAATCAACATTTACATTTTTAAATTTTTTTTAAAATTTTGTAAACAAATGGTTGATTGATGACTAGTTTTTTTAATAAAAAAAAGCAAGGGATGAATCCGGGTAATTCTCTTGGAAATAAATGAAGTGAATGTAAGAGGAATATTCTTGTATTATACGGAACGACACAGCAGTCTGTAAAGCAAACAGACAACAGACTTCCAAGTACAGAAGACAAGCCAGGAGAGATCGTCATTTTAACCCCTCTGATGATATACCCTCTCTAGTGTGATATATTACTAGAATAGGACTGTGATAAAGCTTTTATATAAAATACACAAATAAATTTTGTAATGAAAATAATAATTTTGAGCTTTATTTTAAAATTAATACAACAGTACACGTTTCGGCTAATGCCGTCGTCAGTACATCTGTTGTGTGACCAGTGGACGCACCTTCAGGGCAAAAAATTGGTCATAAAGCCACCAAAGGACACACCGAGCTGGCATGGCACAAAGGACACACCCAGCTGGCATGACACAAAGGACACACCCAGCTGGCATGGCACAAAGGACACACCGAGCTGGCATGGCACAAAGGACACACCGAGCTGGCATGGCACAAAGGACACACCAAGCTGACATGGCACAAAGGACACACCGAGCTGGCATGGCACAAAGGACACACCGAGATGGCATGGCACAAAGGAAACAGAGCTGGCATGGCACAAAGGACACACCGATCTGGCATGGCACAAAGGACACACCGAGCTGGCATGCCACATAGATGGTGTAATGAGAATGGTCATCGTCGATCACGACGGACAAATAACACAACACAGCACAACACGACACAACACAACACAGCACAACACGATACAACACAACACAACACAACAGAACACGACACAACACAACACAGCACAACACGACACAACACAACACAGCACAACACGATACAACACAACACAACAGAACACGACACAACACAACACAGCACAACACGACACAACACAACACAGCACAACACGATACAACACAACACAACAGAACACGACACAACACAACACAGCACAACACAACACAGCACAGCACAACACGACACAGCACAGCACAACACGACACAGCACAACACGACACAGCACAGCACAACACGACACAGCACAACACAGAACAACACAACACAGCACAGCACAACACGACACAGCACAGCACAACACGACACAGCACAGCACAACACGACACAGCACAACACGACACAGCACAGCACAACACAGCACAACACGACACAGCACAACACGACACAGCACAACACGACACAGCACAACACGACACAACACAGAACAACACAACACACCACAACACAGCACAACACGACACAGCACAGCACAACACGACACAACACAGAACAACACAACACACCACAACACAGCACAACACGACACAGCACAGAACAACACAACACATCACAACACAGAACAACACAACACAACACACCACAACACAGCACAACACGACACAGCACAGAACAACACAACACAGCACAACACAGAACAACACAACACAGAACAACACAACACAGAACAACACAACACAACACACCACAACACGACACAACACAGAACAACACAACACAACACACCACAACACAGCACAACACGACACAGCACAGCACAACACGACACAACACAGAACAACACAACACACCACAACACAGCACAACACGACACAACACAACACAGCACAAAACAGAAAAACACAACACAATCCAAATCTTGAATGATTTTAGTGTATATTCATATTTCATTATGTCTTGTTTTCATACCAACATTAATTTATGCTTAACTTATTTGCACACTTAGATTTAACCTCTTAACATTCCTTAAAGCTATATATCATCATCATCAATCATCAACATGTATAATTCCCGTAATGGATGTAATGCTTCTTGGATGTAATGCTGTTAGGTTTTATATTGCGCACCAAAAATTGCTGAACCAAATATAACTCTTTTCGAATGTTCCGCATAATATAATATTAAAATGAATCAAATTAAAATAAATAAAATAAATGAAAGTTCTGTATTGCGTTATTTGTTTATCTGATGTGTATTTATTTTTAAAACTTCCGTCATTTTTGACGGGTGATACGCTAGTATATAAATTAAAACACAAGCACTCAACTGTCTTTGTGTGTGAATGAAATAGAATCTTGACATAAGAGTACCAGCTAAAATAACTAGGTTAAACAAATAAAAAGAAAATCAAATCAAATGACCCAGGAGCTAGGCTCCAATTACTCCTGGCAACAGGTTTAGAGGAATCGATTTTCTACTTTTTCACAGTTGGAAAAGTTCCAATAAACTTTACTGTGACCATTTGCATTCAGCGGCCTCACCACACTACTGTAAAACATTTCGTTTAATCCCATGGTGAATTTGTGTGTGTATCTGTAGGAACAGATGGTCAATTAATGTAAGTAAAAGTAAGTAGAGATGGTCAATTAATGTAAGTAAAAGTAAGTAGAGATGGTCAATTAATGTAAGTAAAAGTAAGTAGAGACGGGCAATTAATGTAAACGTAAATCACCCTGAGGGTATTCTCAGCGAATCAAAAAAGAACCAATCAAATCGATCTAATGAAAACGAACTTCTTCTCTCTACTGGTAGTCACAAGCTTACGAGACAATTATTTTAAAAGATTTCAGTCGTTAAATAGAGTAGGTCAGAGCACGTCAGCTATTCAACCACGACCCATGACCCATGACCCATAACCCATGACCCACGACCCACGACACTGTACAGCGTAACGATGAGTGTGACGCTAAACGTTCTTGAATTGTTTTGTCTGTTTGTTTTTTATGTTAAAAGTACCTAAAATTGGGGCACGGTGGTCGAGCGGCATGCGCGCTCGGCTGGCGTACCGATGGTCACGGGTTCGAATCCGTGTGAAAGCAAGGATTTGTTCCCGGGGCCTAGGGTGTCCCTGAGTCCACCCAGCTCCGAATGGGTAGCTAACATTAGTTAAGGAAATAAAGGCTGGGTATTGCGTGGAACCCTTTTGCCGAGGCTTGTGAACGCTGCATCACTTGCCAACAGACCGGCATGGTCTGTGGACGCATTAATTTTCTGTATAGAAAGAGCGTCTGTATAGATAAGACTGGTACATTAGTATGATGCGTGAGAGGGAAAAAAGACCTTCTTATGACATATATTTAATTTAACAACAATATTTCAGAAAATTCCCTTAGCGTTACTATAGCAACTGGCAGTAGATCAAAACGAGACAAAAAAATTTGATACAATGATGAACTTAGAAGTATGAATTGGTAAACATTAAAGGCTGCTTCACTCTAACCACACAAGAAATTACTGGAACTGCTGTTTTGCCCCCTTCCAAATCAATGATTCAGTGAAACTATTCAGGCTGCTGCTCTGTCCTTTACCCAAAGACTGCTTCAGTGAAACTATTCCGTGAACAGATTCTCACGTTTCAACTTTGAATGTACAGAATTCTAACTTCACCAGGGAACTTATAATAAACTCCACCTGAGCATCCACAATAAACTCCACCAGAATACCCACAATAAACTCCACCTGAGCATCCACAATAAAAACCCACCTGAGCACCAACAATAAACTCAAACTGAGCACCCACAATAAAATCCACCAGTATACCCACAATAAACTCCACCTGAGCACCCAAATAAACTCCACCAGAATATCCGCAATAAATTCCAACAGAATATCCACAATAAACTCCACCAGAGCAGCCTCAATGATTCTGAAACCAGTCAAATTTCCTCAAGAGATACACTTTGAAAGTTTGCTGCCCGCAGAAACCTTTCGACGCTTTACTTAAGTTCCACTTTGAACGTGGTAGTTCGCATGACTTTAAATTATGGCTTTAATTGGTCGTTTATTTCGGAGGCCGGATCTCGAAGAGGCTTTAATCCACAAACTGACCACAAACGAGGTTAATATTGTAGTCTAGACGACCACTCAACTTGGACAGCACCGGCCAGGGGTCGGCCTGAGGATGTGGTCTAAGCAGGCAATTGCTGCCTGTGGGGCAGTGGTGTGGAGAGGGTGGCTCAGCTAGAAGGGAATATTGATTTTGAAAAACTTTCCACTGAAAAAAACAACAATTTTATAACTCTTTTGTCGACAGCTGATCTGATAGGAGGACTGAAATGTATAACTGTTTGTCGCTTTGAGGCAGGGCACAGTGAGTTTGACCTGCGTGTAGAAAGGGCAGTGTGTGTTTGGCTTGGTAAGAGAAAGGGCAGAGTGTAATTGGCTTCGTAAGACAAAGGGCAGGATGTAATTGGCTTAGTAAGAGAAAGGGCAGAGTGTAATTGGCTGGGTAAGAGAAAGGGCAGAATGTAATTGGCTGGGTAAGAGAAAGGGAAGAGTGTAATTGGCTGGGTAAGAGAAAGGGAAGAGTGTAATTGGCTGGGTAAGATAAAGGGCAGAATGTAATTGGCTGGGTAAGAGAAAGGGCAGAATGTAATTGGCTGGGTAAGAGAAAGCGCAGAGTGTAATTGGCTTGGTAAGAGAAAGGGCAGAATGTAATTGGCTTGGTAAGAGAAAGGGCAGAATGTAATTGGCTGGGTAAGAGAAAGGGAAGAGTGTAATTGGCTGGGTAAGATAAAGGGCAGAATGTAATTGGCTGGGTAAGAGAAAGGGCAGAATGTAATTGGCTGGGTAAGAGAAAGCGCAGAGTGTAATTGGCTTGCTAAGAGAAAGGGCAGAATGTAATTGGCTTGGTAAGAGAAAGGGCAGAATGTAATTGGCTTGGTAAGAGAAAGGGCAGAATACATTTGGCTTGGTAAGAGAAAGGGCAGAATGTAATTGGCTGAGTAAGAGAAAGGGCAGAATGTAATTGGCTTGGTAAGAGAAAGGGTAGAATGTAATTGGCTTGGTAAGAGAAAGGGCAGAATGTAATTGGCTTGGTAAGAGAAAGGGCAGAATGTAATTGGCTTGGTAAGAGAAAGGGCAGAATGTAATTGGCTGGGTAAGAGATAAAGGGCAGATTGTAATTGGCTGGGTAAGAGATAAAGGGCAGAATGTAATTGGCTTGGTAAGAGAAAGGGCAGAATGTAATTGGCTGGGTAAGAGATAAAGGGCAGATTGTAATTGGCTGGGTAAGAGATAAAGGGCAGAATGTAATTGGCTTGGTAAGAGATAAAGGGTAGAATGTTATTGGCTGGGTAAGAGAAAGGGTAGAATGTTATTGGCTGGGTAAGAGAAAGGGCGGTGTATGATCGGCTAGGTAGAAGAAAGGGCAAAGTTTAGATTGCAAAAAGTGAGAAAGGAATTTGTAGGAAATGTGTCGATGTGGAAGGGCTGTAACCGTTAAGGGAGACATCGTAGGGGACAGAGCCGTAAATTACCTCCCCCTTGAAATTAGACAATCAATTGCCGGAGAAGGCTTGTGGCAAACACATAAATATCAAACATTTGTGTAGAGATCAACTCTCTTTGTAAAGAATTATAAAATTAAACGTGTTTGTTATAACGAATAATGGATGAGCCTATCCAAAGGGATGCACAATACCTCCACTATTATTACTTCACAATACCTGCACTTGTATTACTTCACAATACCTCCACTATTATTACCTCACAATACCTCCACTATTATTACTTCACAATACCTGCACTTGTATTACTTCACAATACATCCACTATTATTACCTCACAATACCTCCACTATTATTACCTCACATTACCTCCACTATTATTACCTCACAATACCTCCACTATTATTACCTCACAATACCTCCACTATTATTACTTCACAATACCTGCACTTGTATTACTTCACAATACCTCCACTATTATTACCTCACAATACCTCCACTATTATTACCTCACATTACCTCCACTATTATTACCTCACAATACCTCCACTATTATTACATCACAATACCTCCACTATTATTACTTCACAATACCTGCACTATTATTATTACCTCACAATACCTCCACTATTATTACTTATACGGCATTGGTCCTTACAGTTATCAATGTTTGTCTTTTTAATTTTTTTTATTTGCTTGTAAAAACAGACACATTATCAAACGCAGCTGTCTTATATTTATATACTAGAAAAATACCCGCCCTTAGTAGTGGGAGTGTGCTGACCCTTTATCCAAGTATTAGTTGCTGGTTATTAAATTTTTTATTTGCCAAGTTAAATTTCAGATTCATCTATTTAGTTAAAATCTTATGAGAAACAGAGATACGCCATTTTACCGCGTGAGTTATTTTCACTTTATGCAGGGCCTTTTAGCATAAACTTACTATTTAAAAGATATTATTTATTAAATAATGATTCTTACCGACCATAATAACTAAATTTACAATTTCATTCCCACTTGTACAAAATTAACATAACTTATAGGTTTTCCGAAAGAGCTCTACCACCCTCGTCACTCAAAAATTTAATATATAATTACGAAATTGCATCGTATCACAATTGTAAGTTATATAATATTTGTAACCACGTCTATGAGATAAAGAACATGTAGCACTATCCCTTTAAAAGGCAAAAGCTAAGTGACTCATAGCGCAAATAAACAAAATTATAAATGTACTTTCTAAAATACTTTTTTTTTAAACGGTCGTATTAAAATGATATCAAAAAAATGTACACACCATATTTAGACATATAGAAAGCTGGCCGCATAAAATAAAGTCTTGTTATAAAGTAAATGTACTGGACCAAAATAACTCCTCCTTTTGACGTATTCATAATTGTTGTAACATGGAAATATTATTTAACATTTTTTATGTCTCTATATTTTACGATTTATATTTACGGTTTATAAGCAATGTGTATAATTTCAAAAAGGAATCTTTTTTTTTCCCTATTTCGGATAAGGCATCATATTTTGTAAATTATATTCAATGCACACACACACACCAGATTTTATATCTGAAAAATAAAATAAATACGAAAAAAAAAGATTAAACTGGCTGTTAACAAGCGCATCTTAAAATGATTAAAAGTCAATTTTAGAAATGGCCTATGCTATTCTGAATACAAAGGAATGAACATAAAAACATATTCAATTCGCAATTCATATTAATTAAGCATTTTCATGATCACTTCATTAAATTTAGTCAACTTTTGTTAATACGTTCGGTAGCGAAAGTTTATAATGTAAAGTGTATATAAAGCTTAAGTAAACAGTTTTAAAGTGTTAGTTTATTTGACATAGGCCATCACTTTCAACATAAAATAAACTCGCTACATCTATGGTTTTTAATTAAATGTCGAGTTATGAATTAAATTTTAAAGAATCCCAATTTTATTCATTGCATGTAAAATATTAATACAATGCATCGTGAAAATAATTGAAATAAAATAATTTAAACGCATATGTAATATATAAAGCTCAGTTGATATTTTTATGTTTGTTTGTTTGTATCCATTAAAAAAAGGCCACTGCTTTGTTGACATTTTTCCAAAAGATCTCTGCCACTGTCGTCACTAAAAAAAAGCTCTTATATATTTGCGACACTGCATCGTAACACAATTGTAATTAATACAATATTTGCAACAGCGTCTATGAGATAAAGATAATAAAGATAAATAAAGAAATTAGGCTATATTCCTAATTTTAAAAAAACAAACAAAACAAATCAATTTTATGTTAAAAACGCATGTGAAACCATGACAATAATTGATTTTAAAAATGGCCTATGTTAATCCATCATCAAAGGAATGAACATAACATATTCAATTCGCAATACAAAATAATTAAGCATTTTCAGGATCACTGTATTTAGTTTAATCCACTTATGTTAATAGGTCAGGTAGCCTAAGTTTAAATAGTATAAGTGTATAGGTTATGTAAAAGACAATAGCTTATGTAAAAGACAAACAAAATATAAATGTTTTATTAATAAGACACAGCTAAATTTAAGATGCGTACACGAATATGTGCGCACAGTAATCAGGCGATAAAAGATTTTAGAACGCGCACCGCTAAAAATGAATCCTTGAAAAAAATACTGACACAATTATTACATAAATAGGTTTTTCATTAAATGTCGAGTTATGGAACAGAAAATAATTAAAACAAATTCGCAATTAATTTTTAAACGTGTAAACAATTAAATCTAATGCATCGTGTGGCAGTTGTAATTAAATATGTTTACGTGTCTATCTAATATATAGAAAGTAACAGTAAAGAAAATGACAATTCTTTGTACTACACAGCTCAAATTATGAAGCGTACACGAAAATGTGCGCACCGTAATTAGACATTATAATATTTTTTTAAATACGCGAGGCTGAAAATAAAGTATTGGGGGAAAAAAAGTCACCAAAAGTAACTCGCTTTGAACGGCATTTGAACGTCCGCGTAAATTTGTTCAATACAGAAATGAGGTTAAATTTTTTATTTTTTGTCTCTGCATTTTCTGATTATTTAAATTTACGGCATTCGGGCAAAAGGGACAATTACAAAAACTAACTTAAAACCACCTTCAGGGTAAAAGGAACCGTCCTGCCAAATTTGGTCCCCGTCCGTCATTTGGTTTTTCCGTGGCTGTCTAACGGAAAGTCGAAAAAGTGAAACATACAAACATACAAACATACAAACATACAAACATACAAACATACTAAGATACAAACACCAACTGAGCTTTATATATTAGATATTCAAATTAATGTCCATTTCTTGGATTTAAAAGGTCTACTAAATAAAATGAAAATAGTGGGTAATTTGTATTAAGAAATATTTTTAACTTTAATTGAAATTTGATAAAGAAAATGTTAAATATTCATTTTCAAACAATCGTTTCACTATATAACATAGAGATTCATAGAATCATTTCTTTTATATTTCATCTTGGTTGTACGTACCAACACCACTACAATATTCCACAACCGCACATTTGCAGCAGACCATTGGAATTAGAAAATCCTTTAAACAAAAATAACAACAAAAAAGAACTGCAATATCAAGTTTTATTCCGCTAAAAATTAAGTATAACCCGCTACTTGTAACTAGAACTACATATCTTATTAAACCACGAACTATAAGTCCAACCAACATGTCCGCCAAGCAGAACCCTTTTACAAACACCACACATATGTAGACGTAGACCCCATGTATGTAATCCACTAAACATATGCAGATGCAGACACTATGTACTAATCTATTAAACATATGTAGATGCAGACACTATGTACTAATCCACTAAACATATGTAGATGCAGACACTATGTACTAATCCATTAAACATATGTAGATGCAGACACTATGTACTAATCAACTAAACATATATAGATGCAGACACTATGTACTAATCTACTAAACATATGTAGATGCAGACACTATGTACTAATCTACTAAACATATGTAGATGCAGACACTATGTACTAATACACTAAACATATATAGATGCAGACACTATGTACTAATCCACTAAACATATATAGATGCAGACACGATGTACTAATCCACTAAACATATGTAGATGCAGACACTATGTACTAATCCACTAAACATATATAGATGCAGACACTATGTACTAATCCACTAAACATATATAGATGCAGACACTATGTACTAATCCACTAAACATATGTAGATGCAGACACTATGTACTAATCCACTAAACATATATAGATGCAGACACTATGTACTAATCCACTAAACATATGTAGATGCAGACACTATGTACTAATCCACTAAACATATGTAGATGCAGACAGTATGTACTAATCTAATAAACATATATAGATGCAGACACTATGTACTAATCTACTAAACATATATAGATGCAGACACTATGTACTAATCTACTAAACATATATAGATGCAGACACTATGTACTAATCCATTAAACATATATAGATGCAGACACTATGTACTAATCTACTAAACATATGTAGATGCAGACACTATGTACTAATCTACTAAACATATATAGATGCAGACACTATGTACTCATCCACTAAACATATATAGATGCAGACACTATGTACTAATACACTAAACATATATAGATGCAGACACTATGTACTAATCTATTAAACATATGTAGATGCAGACACTATGTACTAATCCATTAAACATATGTAGATGCAGACACTATGTACTAATCCATTAAACATATGTAGATGCAGACACTATGTACTAATCAACTAAACATATATAGATGCAGACACTATGTACTAATCTACTAAACATATGTAGATGCAGACACTATGTACTAATCTATTAAACATATGTAGATGCAGACACTATGTACTAATCCATTAAACATATGTAGATGCAGACACTATGTACTAATCCATTAAACATATGTAGATGCAGACACTATGTACTAATCAACTAAACATATATAGATGCAGACACTATGTACTAATCTACTAAACATATGTAGATGCAGACACTATGTACTAATCTACTAAACATATGTAGATGCAGACACTATGTACTAATACACTAAACATATATAGATGCAGACACTATGTACTAATCCACTAAACATAAATAGATGCAGACACTATGTATTAATCCACTAAACATATGTAGATGCAGACACTATGTACTAATCCACTAAACATATATAGATGCAGACACTATGTACTAATCCACTAAACATATATAGATGCAGACACTATGTACTAATCCACTAAACATATGTAGATGCAGACACTATGTACTAATTCACTAAACATATATAGATGCAGACACTATGTACTAATCCACTAAACATATGTAGATGCAGACACTATGTACTAATCCACTAAACATATGTAGATGCAGACACTATGTACTAATCTACTAAACATATATAGATGCAGACACTATGTACTAATCTACTAAACATATATAGATGCAGACACTATGTACTAATCTACTAAACATATATAGATGCAGACACTATGTACTAATCCACTAAACATATATAGATGCAGACACTATGTACTAATCTACTAAACATATGTAGATGCAGACACTATGTACTAATCTACTAAACATATATAGATGCAGACACTATGTACTAATCCACTAAACATATATAGATGCAGACACTATGTACTAATCCACTAAACATATATAGATGCAGACACTATGTACTAATCCACTAAACATATATAGATGCAGACACTATGTACTAATACACTAAACATATATAGATGCAGACACTATGTACTAATCCACTAAACATATATAGATGCAGACACTATGTACTAATCCACTAAACATATATAGATGCAGACACTATGTACTAATCTACTAAACATATATAGATGCAGACACTATGTACTCATCCACTAAACATATATAGATGCAGACACTATGTACTAATCTACTAAACATATATAGATGCAGACACTATGTACTAATCTACTAAACATATATAGATTCAGACACTATGTACTCATCCACTAAACATATATAGATGCAGACACTATGTACTAATCTACTAAACATACGTAGATGCAGACACTATGTACTAATCTACTAAACATATATAGATGCAGACACTATGTACTAATCTACTAAACATATATAGATGCAGACACTATGTACTAATACACTAAAAATATATAGATGCAGACACTATGTACTAATCTACTAAACATATATAGATGCAGACACTATGTACTAATACACTAAACATATATAGATGCAGACACTATGTACTAATCTACTAAACATATATAGATGCAGACACTATGTACTAATCTACTAAACATACGTAGATGCAGACACTATGTACTAATCCACTAAACATATATAGATGCAGACACTATGTACTAATACACTAAACATATATAGATGCAGACACTATGTACTAATACACTAAACATATGTAGATGCAGACACTATGTACTAATACACTAAACATATGTAGATACAGACACTATGTACTAATCTACTAAACATATGTAGATGCAGACACTATGTACTAATACACTAAACATATGTAGATGCAGACACTATGTACTAATACACTAAACATATGTAGATACAGACACTATGTACTAATCTACTAAACATATATAGATGCAGACACTATGTACTAATCCACTAAACATATATAGATGCAGACACTATGTACTAATCTACTAAACATATGTAGATGCAGACACTATGTACTAATCTACTAAACATATATAGATGCAGACACTATGTACTAATACACTAAACATATATAGATGCAGACACTATGTACTAATCTACTAAACATATGTAGATGCAGACACTATGTACTAATCTACTAAACATATATAGATGCAGACACTATGTACTAATCCATTAAACATATGTAGATGCAGACACTATGTACTAATACACTAAACATATGTAGATGCAGACACTATGTACTAATCCACTAAACATATATAGATGCAGACACTATGTACTAATCCACTAAACATATATAGATGCAGACACTATGTACTCATCCACTAAACATATATAGATGCAGACACTATGTACTAATACACTAAACATATATAGATGCAGACACTATGTACTAATCCACTAAACATATGTAGATGCAGACACTATTTACTAATCCACTAAACATAAATAGATGCATACACTATGTACTAATCCACTAAACATATATAGATGCAGACACTATGTACTAATCTACTAAAAATATATAGATGCAGACACTATGTACTAATACACTAAAGATATATAGATGCAGACACTATGTACTAATCCACTAAACATATATAGATGCAGACACTATGTACTAATACACTAAACATATATAGATCCAGACACTATGTACTAATCTACTAAACATATATAGATGCAGACACTATGTACTAATACACTAAACATATATAGATGCAGACACTATGTACTAATCTACTAAACATATATAGATGCAGACACTATGTACTAATCTACTAAACATATGTAGATACAGACACTATGTACTAATCTACTAAACATATATAGATGCAGACACTATGTACTAATACACTAAACATACGTAGATGCAGACACTATGTACTAATCCACTAAACATATGTAGATGCAGACACTATTTACTAATCCACTAAACATAAATAGATGCATACACTATGTACTAATCCACTAAACATATATAGATGCAGACACTATGTACTAATCTACTAAACATATATAGATGCAGACACTATGTACTAATACACTAAACATATATAGATGCAGACACTATGTACTAATCCACTAAACATATATAGATGCAGACACTATGTACTAATACACTAAACATATATAGATCCAGACACTATGTACTAATCTACTAAACATATATAGATGCAGACACTATGTACTAATACACTAAACATATATAGATGCAGACACTATGTACTAATCTACTAAACATATATAGATGCAGACACTATGTACTAATCTACTAAACATATGTAGATACAGACACTATGTACTAATCTACTAAACATATATAGATGCAGACACTATGTACTAATCTACTAAACATATATAGATGCAGACACTATGTACTAATACACTAAACATATATAGATGCAGACACTATGTACTAATACACTAAACATACGTAGATGCAGACACTATGTACTAATCTACTAAACATATATAGATGCAGACACTATGTACTAATCCACTAAACATATATAGATGCAGACACTATGTACTAATCCACTAAACATATATAGATGCAGACACTATGTACTAATCCACTAAACATATATAGATGCAGACACTATGTACTAATCCACTAAACATATATAGATGCAGACACTATGTACTAATCCACTAAACATATATAGATGCAGACACTATGTACTAATCCACTAAACATATATAGATGCAGACACTATGTACTAATCCACAAACATATGTAGATGCAGACACTATGTACTAATCCACTAAACATACGTAGATGCAGACACTATGTACTAATCCACTAAACATATATAGATGCAGACACTATGTACTAATCTACTAAACATACGTAGATGCAGACACTATGTACTAATCTACTAAACATAGTAGATGCAGACACTATGTACTAATACACTAAACATACGTAGATGCAGACACTATGTACTAATCTACTAAACATATGTAGATGCAGACACTATGTACTAATACACTAAACATATATAGATGCAGACACTATGTACTAATCCACTAAACATATGTAGATGCAGACACTATGTACTAATCCACTAAACATATGTAGATGCAGACACTATGTACTAATCTACTAAACATATATAGATGCAGACACTATGTACTAATCTACTAAACATATGTAGATGCAGACACTATGTACTAATACACTAAACATATATAGATGCAGAAACTATGTACTAATCCACTAAACATATATAGATGCAGACACTATGTACTAATCTACTAAACATATATAGATGCAGACACTATGTACTAATCCACAAACATATGTAGATGCAGATACTATGTACTAATACACTAAACATATGCAGATGCAGACACTATGTACTAATCCACAAACATATGTAGATGCAGACACTATGTACTAATACACTAAACATATGTAGATGCAGACACTATGTACTAATCCACAAACATATGTAGATGCAGATACTATGTACTAATACACTAAACATATATAGATGCAGACACTATGTACTCATCCACCAAACATATATAGATGCAGACACTATGTACTAATACACTAAACCTATGTAGATGCAGACACTATGTACTCATCCACCAAACATATATAGATGCAGACACTATGTACTCATCCACCAAACATATATAGATGCAGACACTATGTACTAATACACTAAACCTATGTAGATGCAGACACTATGTACTCATCCACCAAACATATATAGATGCAGACACTATGTACTCATCCACCAAACATATATAGATGCAGACACTATGTACTCATCCACCAAACATATATAGATGCAGACACTATGTACTCATCCACCAAACATATATAGATGCAGACACTATGTACTCATCCACCAAACATATATAGATGCAGACACTATGTACTCATCCACCAAACATATATAGATGCAGACACTATGTACTCATCCACCAAACATATATAGATGCAGACACTATGTACTCATCCACCAAACATATATAGATGCAGACACTATGTACTCATCCACCAAACATATATAGATGCAGACACTATGTACTCATCCACCAAACATATATAGATGCAGACACTATGTACTCATCCACCAAACATATATAGATGCAGACACTATGTACTCATCCACCAAACATATATAGATGCAGACACTATGTACTCATCCACCAAACATATATAGATGCAGACACTATGTACTAATACACTAAACATATGAAGACAAATAGATCTTCTAACTGCCAAAAATAGCGTCCTTCCCCGTATAAAAAGAATTCCCTCCCACGCTACTCATCTCCCAGAAACTTAATCCTTATTTGGCTTGCTCAACGGTCGACCGCCGCACGGGTTCCAGTCTTACTTCTAATTGACACGCATGTGAAAGGAAGAGCAAGAACCAGGAACCCCTCACCGCCAATATCCCCAACCCTCCGTGTTAAAATGACGTACATCAGATAAGATGTTGAAGAAGATGCGTCTAGTTCTAAGACCAGGCGATGCGTCTAGTTCTAAGACCAGGCGATGCGTCTAGTTCTAAGACCAGGCGATGCGTCTAGTTCTAAGACCAGGCGATGCGTCTAGTTCTAAGACCAGGCGATGCGTCTAGTTCTAAGACCAGGCGATGCGTCTAGTTCTAAGACCAGGCGATGCGTCTAGTTCTAAGACCAGGCGATGCGTCTAGTTCTAAGACCAGGCGATGCGTCTAGTTCTAAGACCAGGCGATGCGTCTAGTTCTAAGACCAGGCGATGCGTCTAGTTCTAAGACCAGGCGATGCGTCTAGTTCTAAGACCAGGCGATGCGTCTAGTTCTAAGACCAGGCGATGCGTCTAGTTCTAAGACCAGGCGATGCGTCTAGTTCTAAGACCAGGCGATGCGTCTAGTTCTAAGACCAGGCGATGCGTCTAGTTCTAAGACCAGGCGATGCGTCTAGTTCTAAGACCAGGCGATGCGTCTAGTTCTAAGACCAGGCGATGCGTCTAGTTCTAAGACCAGGCGATGCGTCTAGTTCTAAGACCAGGCGATGCGTCTAGTTCTAAGACCAGGCGATGCGTCTAGTTCTAAGACCAGGCGATGCGTCTAGTTCTAAGACCAGGCGATGCGTCTAGTTCTAAGACCAGGCGATGCGTCTAGTTCTAAGACCAGGCGATGCGTCTAGTTCTAAGACCAGGCGATGCGTCTAGTTCTAAGACCAGGCGATGCGTCTAGTTCTAAGACCAGGCGATGCGTCTAGTTCTAAGACCAGGCGATGCGTCTAGTTCTAAGACCAGGCGATGCGTCTAGTTCTAAGACCAGGCGATGCGTCTAGTTCTAAGACCAGGCGATGCGTCTAGTTCTAAGACCAGGCGATGCGTCTAGTTCTAAGACTTTGCAACTTCATGACAACTGAGAACAATGTCGCGTTAGTAATAAGTTATTTCCCTTGTATAAGGAGACGCCTGCGAAGTGATTCCTCTTATTTAACTTTTCAAAACTCAACAATACCGATATGTACTCTAAACTATAAAAATATTGAATTTCTAATGATTTTCTAAATATCTCTCTTAGAAATCAGATTTTTTTAAAAATCTGAATATCGCTGCGGGACCCCATTGACGACGTGTCGGTATAAGATAAAGTTAGCGTCTTCTACAGTGGGTTTTAGTTATTCTTGGTTCCCCATTTCCTTCATGTATAGATTCACGCATCCCAGCACGCACTCACTGGAAAAATAAAATTGGAATCTATAAAATAAATCAGACAAATCTAATACATCGATCTGTCTTGCTATGGTACCCTGCATATTTCAATTAGATATTTATAGCTGTACTATTAAATCATAGCTTCCTGGACTTTTTCCATTAGGAATATACAGTCAGACCTCTCTAAGTCGAACTCAAGGAATATACAGTCGGACCTCTCTAAGTCGAACTCAAGGAATATACAGTCGGACCTCTCTAAGTCGAACTCAAGGAATATACAGTCGGACCTCTCTAAGTCGAACTAAAGGAATATACAGTCGGACCTCTCTAAGTCGAACTAAAGGAATATACAGTCGGACCTCTCTAAGTCGAACTAAAGGAATATACAGTCGGACCTCTCTAAGTCGAACTCAAGGAATATACAGTCGGACCTCTCTAAGTCGAACTAAAGGAATATACAGTCGGACCTCTCTAAGTCGAACTCAAGGAATATACAGTCGGACCTCTCTAAGTCGAACTCAAGGAATATACAGTCGGAACTCTCTAAGTCGAACTCAAAGGGACCGGAAAAAATTGGACTAACGGAGTTTTCGAATTAAGGAAAATGGCGTAATGGGCGTAGAATTTGGCCGTCATCTAACAATTAATTCGATAAAGGAAGGTTTTTGACTAATGGAAATTTCAACTTAGAGAGGTCCGACTGTATATAATTATACCCACTCTCTGTTCTTATTTTGTTGAAAACGGACTGTTTCATTGTGTCATCATTAGACCGGATTCTCGTCTCTCTCCAACCCCCCCACCCCCTTTCTTATTCTTCTCACAGACAGTAGACACATGTAAATTTTCCAAGACTAAAATTCCAACATTTTTCTGACTAATTTACGTAGCTTACGTGTACCATCGGTGTCATTATATGCTTTGTTTAAAATAAGAATGATTTGTTTCATATTAATGCATTTTTAAATATGTGTGTTGATATGTACATAAATATATATATATATATTATTCTTTTGTAAAGCGCAGACAGTGTTATTGTGCAATATGTCTACATTAACATTTTTTATTATCATTATTCTCGATACTGACAGTAGCGACACTTATTCATTAGTCTGACAGTAGCCACACTTATTCATTACTCCGACAGTAGCCACACTTATTCATTACTCCGACAGTAGCCACACTTATTCATTACGCCGACAGTAGCCACACTTATTCATTACTCCCACAATCTGACCACATTGTCTCCCACCCCCACAAACCGATTGTTTTCACCCCCACCCCAACCACCTCCCTTCCCGTCTCCCCCATTGACCAAAGCTCTTTATCAAACTGCCAGGGGCCCGTCAATCACAACTAACCAAGCCAAAAATCTATCAATGGCAGCCCCGAACCCAGCCCTACCCCACATGAAAGAGAGAGAACCACCCAGAGAAGCGTTGTAATTCAGAAAGAAACTAGAGTTACCTCCCCGCCAATGGTTTTCTTTCAAGTCTTCTTGGTGGCGCATTGAAAACAGGGGCCGCTATCGCGCTAGGTGGAACCATTCGATTTGATTTCTTTTCTTTGCTTCTTTTTTTTCTCTTTCCACTGTGACGTGAACCGACTCACGCGTTGCCTACGTTCTTCTAATAAAGTTAAGGGTTCTCATTCCTTTAACACATGAGCTATCAGCCAAGTGTGAGTTGGACTTTTGATTTAGTTCTTAGTTTGTGATACATTCAGGCCAGTCACTAGGCACAGTCGGGGTAGGTGGGGGGGAGACCACATAGGACACTGAGCAGTGAGTGAGAAGTTAATGTGTATTCGGCTTAGACGCTGTGACCTGGGTGTGAATTTTCAAAAGATATCTGCAATGGTGCACATACTGAACTAGTGTCATGCTGAGGACCCATATCTCGGTCAACTAACGTCACCAAAGTTGTACAAATTCAACATGTCGATTAATAATGTTTTTAAATTGTAAGCTAATAAAGTTTCAAAGTGCTTCCAGATTGAATATCGCTACTAACCATTACTACATCTTGGCAGTAGATAGCATCAACAAGTGCTTCTCGGTTTTAAAACAAACTTCATCCTATATAATAAAAGGCTAAGTTCTGTCCCGACATCTATAGCGATTGGTCTCTCATGCACACATGACTCCTACAGCCAATCATATCAAGTTTACGCGGACGTTCAAAACGAGTTATTTTTGGTGCAGTATATCTTCCAAGACTTTATTTTGAGTTATGTGCGTTGGTATTTATAGCGAAAAGCTCTGTTTTTACGGGTTATTTATTTTAACTATAATGAATAGTATTTTTGACGTGATGCACATGTAAAACCGGTCGAGACGGCTTTAAAAACGTTTGTGTCTATTTGAGTAACTGTCCATGAGGTGTACCATGAATGATCCTTTGAGCGGCGGTAGTTGTTCACATAAAGCTTTGTCTACTGAACATATCGCGACATTGTCGGCTGGGAAAGAGGGCGTCACTAGGGTTTGTGTCACCCAGTGCGGTAGCTCATGGTGCCACCCCCTCAAGACTTACCCATAGACCGCCTCCGACTCTCCCCCTGCCCAATTATAGGAAAATACACCATTTTAAACTTTGGTGGTACCCTTTGGGATGGTGTCACCCGGTGCGTTCCGCACTCCCCGCGCCCTCTAGTGACGCCTCTGGCTGGGAATACCAAAGAGCATTATCATGTTAATTTGAATAGTTCTAATAACTAACACACGTATTCTGTGAATAGTACTAATAACTAACACACGTATTCTGTGAATAGTACTAATAACTAACACACGTATTCTGTGAAGTGTACTAATAACTAACAGACGTATTCTGTGAAACTAGAAATTAACTCTCGTCAAGCCTAACACGTGGGTGACCTGTCCCATCTGCTGGGCAGTGCCATACAATATTGTGAGCTTAAGTATCCCCCTCCCCCCACCCAATAATCCAGAGCGGTTCACGTGACCAATAGATCACTACTGTTTCAGAGGATATGCTTCTACGGAGGCAGTTCGTGTCCCTGTTGTGGTTCTAGTCTGTTGCAGTTTGTAGACCAGTGCGCTGTTGTGTTCTAGTCTATTGCAGTGTGTAGACCGGTGCGCTGTTGTGTTCTAGTCTGTTGCAGTGTGTAGACCACTGCGCTGTTGTGTTCTAGTCTGTTGCAGTGTGTAGACCAGTGCGCTGTTGTGTTCTAGTCTCTTGCAGTTTGTAGACCAGTGCGCTGTTGTGTTCTAGTCTGTTGCAGTGTGTAGACCAGTGCGCTGTTGTGTTCTAGTCTCTTGCAGTTTGTAGACCAGTGCGCTGTTGTGTTCTAGTCTGTTGCAGTGTGTAGACCAGTGCGCTGTTGTGTTCTGGTCTCTTGTAGTTTGTAGACCAGTGCGCTGTTGTGTTCTAGTCTGTTGCAGTGTGTAGACCAGTGCGCTGTTGTGTTCTGGTCTCTTGCAGTTTGTAGACCAGTGCGCTGTTGTGTTCTAGTCTCTTGCAGTGTGTAGACCAGTGCGCTGTTGTGTTCTAGTCTCTTGCAGTTTGTAGACCAGTGCGCTGTTGTGTTCTAGTCTCTTGCAGTTTGTAGACCAGTGCGCTGTTGTGTTCTATTCTCTTGCAGTGTGTAGACCGGTGCGCTGTTGTGTTCTAGTCTGTTGCAGTGTGTAGACCAGTGCGCTGTTGTGTTCTAGTCTCTTGCAGTTTGTAGACCAGTGCGCTGTTGTGTTCTAGTCTGTTGCAGTGTGTAGACCAGTGCGCTGTTGTGTTCTAGTCTCTTGCAGTTTGTAGACCAGTGCGATGTTGTGTTCTAGTCTGTTGCAGTGTGTAGACCGGTGCGCTGTTGTGTTCTAGTCTCTTGCAGTTTGTAGACCGTTGCGCTGTTGTGTTCTAGTCTGTTGCAGTGTGTAGACCAGTGCGCTGTTGTGTTCTAGTCTCTTGCAGTTTGTAGACCAGTGCGCTGTTGTGTTCTAGTCTGTTGCAGTGTGTAGACCAGTGCGCTGTTGTGTTCTGGTCTCTTGTAGTTTGTAGACCAGTGTGCTGTTGTGTTCTAGTCTGTTGCAGTGTGTAGACCAGTGCGCTGTTGTGTTCTGGTCTCTTGCAGTTTGTAGACCAGTGCGCTGTTGTGTTCTAGTCTGTTGCAGTGTGTAGACCAGTGCGCTGTTGTGTTCTAGTCTCTTGCAGTTTGTAGACCAGTGCGCTGTTGTGTTCTAGTCTCTTGCAGTTTGTAGACCAGTGCGCTGTTGTGTTCTATTCTCTTGCAGTGTGTAGACCGGTGCGCTGTTGTGTTCTAGTCTGTTGCAGTGTGTAGACCACTGCGCTGTTGTGTTCTAGTCTGTTGCAGTGTGTAGACCAGTGCGCTGTTGTGTTCTAGTCTGTTGCAGTTTGTAGACCAGTGCGCTGTTGTGTTCTAGTCTGTTGCAGTGTGTAGACCAGTGCGCTGTTGTGTTCTAGTCTCTTGCAGTTTGTAGACCAGTGCGCTGTTGTGTTCTAGTCTGTTGCAGTGTGTAGACCGGTGCGCTGTTGTGTTCTAGTCTCTTGCAGTTTGTAGACCGTTGCGCTGTTGTGTTCTAGTCTGTTGCAGTGTGTAGACCAGTGCGCTGTTGTGTTCTAGTCTCTTGCAGTTTGTAGACCAGTGCGCTGTTGTGTTCTAGTCTCTTGCAGTTTGTAGACCAGTGCGCTGTTGTGTTCTAGTCTCTTGCAGTTTGTAGACCAGTGCGCTGTTGTGTTCTATTCTCTTGCAGTGTGTAGACCAGTGCGCTGTTCTCATTTCAGTCACCTCGCTCTGAGTGGTATTAAATGGCTGCATGGCTGTTATTCAAGAAAGACCACCGCTGGACATGCCCCGGTACCCCAGGGAGTAAGGAACATCCAAAAGTTAGATTGCTTTGAGATGAACGAACATCAAGTCTAGATGACCAGCAGATTTCTGCCTCAACTCGAGAAATTCAATTTTCTCCTGGTATGCGCTTGTTGCTTGTCCTTGCTCGTCTAGGGAGATTGAAATAAATGGACGAAATCGGAAATCCCCTATTATTTCCTTCTAGGAAATCAATATTTTTATGTATTTTTCTTTTTCCGCCTTTAAAATATTGCACAAAATGATCATTACTTATTGATTGAAGTGAATTTTATTAAAATAAAGCTGAAAAAGATTTGGGACCTGGGAGTTTTTATGATTAACATCATACATAAATATCGTGTTCACTTTTTTTTAACCCGACATCCAATGTTCATAGCCCCAAATCTATTGTTCATAGCCCCACATCTAATGTTCATAGCCCCACATCTATTGTTCATAGCCCCACATCTAATGATCATAGCCCCACATCTAATGTTCTTAACCCCACATCTAATGTTCCTAACCCCACATCTAATGTTCCTAGCCCCACATCTAATGTTCATAGCCGCACATCTAATGTTCATAGCCCCACATCTAATGTTCATAGCCCCACATCTAATTTTCATAGCCCCACATCTAATGTTCATAGCCCCACATCTAATGTTCATAGCCCCACATCTAATGTTCATAGCCCCACATCTAATGTTCATAGCCCCACATCCAATGTTCATAGCCCCAAATCTATTGTTCATAGCCCCATATCTAATGTTCATAGCCCCACATCTATTGTTCATAGCCCCACATCTAATGATCATAGCCCCACATCTAATGTTCTTAACCCCACATCTAATGTTCCTAACCCCACATCTAATGTTCCTAGCCCCACATCTAATGTTCATAGCCGCACATCTAATGTTCATAGCCCCACATCTAATGTTCATAGCCCCACATCTAATGTTCATTGCCCCACATCTAATGTTCATAGCCCCACATCTAATGTTCATAGCCCCACATCTAATGTTCATAGCCCCACATCTAATGTTCATAGCCCCACATCTAATGTTCATAGTCCCACATCTAATGTTCATAGTCCCACATCTAATGTTCATAGCCCCACATCTAATGTTCATAGCCCCACATCTAATGTTCTTAACCCCACATCTTTTACTTTTTAAATAATACACTCTAGTTGGTCATTACTGCTGCCCAAAAAAATGTTCCCACCTACGAGAGCAAACAAGTGTGTGTGTGTTTATGTGTGTGAGTGTGTGTGTGTATGTTTCTGTGTTTGTGTTTGTGTGTGTATTTGTGTGTGTTTGTGTGTGTGTGTGCGTGTGTGTGTTTGTGTGTGTGTGTGTTTGTGTGTGTGTTCGTGTGTGTGTGTGTTTGTGTGTGTGTGTGTGTGTGTGTGTTTGTGTGTGTTTGTGTGTGTGGTTGTGTGTGAGTGCATGTGTGTGTGTGTGTGTGCTTTTCCCCAGTTTTCCCAGCCTCGTCATTGCCTCCCCTGTAACCCTCCCCCCTCCTCTATTCTCACGCCACCTTTTATTATGTTAATTCAAGTGGCAATACTTATTTCAATATTCATCTGGCCCTTGATCAGACATGCCAATTTGGAACGTAGAAACTCGGGATTCTGGTTCATGTGTCTGGGTCAACTATAATTGATACGCCAATCTATCTCATTTGACGGGCATCTTTGAGGTTTACAGAATGAACTGACTATAAAATATGGATAACAACACACGTGACCCCGCACATTCACAAACTCCAGAAACCCAAGCGCTGTTCTGACAGGACACAAGAAGTCGTCCGGTCTGACCAGGTCCTGCCACACTTAACGGCCCCAAGTTCTAATACCAAGGAACCTGGTCACTGAAGCCACTGGGGATATGAGGATTAGTGAGTCGTCAATGACGTCACAAAACAACCGGCCACCCGACACTTGTTTAAAAAGTAATTGAGTCATGAGATTACTGTGTAAATAAAATAAATCCGTAAAAATCCAAGTTTTTTACTATAAATCCTTTATGAACGAGAAGTAACTAAAAGAATGTTCATTATGATACGCAGCGCAAGACCATCCAAAAATACAAAATTGCAGTTGTGTCGTAAAACATGTATAATATAATGCGCACCGATCAGGAATATGTTTATAAAAAGTGTTGTCAATAAAATACGCTCCTTATTGCGCGACAGAAAGGCTGTTCAATATAATACTCACCGCGACGCTCTATCTCAAAAAATAACATGATACATAGGAATAAATAAAAATAATCTAAAAAATCAATAATTCAATTACGGTACATGTGATCGATCTGAAATTTTGATACATTGTTTTTATCATCAGTACGAAACTGCCTGCAAAATTTCAGCTCGCTAGCTTACGAGGAAGTGGGTTAAAAATTGATCCAAAGTTTTGGCGACAAGGGTGCAAGGGTTCAAGGGTGCAAGCAAGCAGACGCCACGAGTTAATATAAAGGATTTAAAAAGTTAAATCGATCCACGTGGCGTTGAAGGCTACGGCGAGGAAATTTTACTCTTTGAAAATTTGTTTTTAAAAAAATTAATAAATTTAAAAAAATATTTTTAAAAACATGGGGGCGGGGATTTTTAATATCAGAGACAACCAGAGAATTGTTAGTACATATGTACCTATTGAATAGTTCTATTCCTAGTACCTTTTGAGCCAGATTAGGTGGTGGGTATTTGAAGACACTATGTATATAGCTAACTGAACTTCATCTCCGGTTTTCTTGTGTGTAACTACTACTCATGTGAGAAGGTCACAGTCACTTTACTTGATTAAAATGTTAAAATATAATGATAAGAGCTGTGTCAAAAGGGACGCTCGGTAGAAGTCAGATGACATCATAGCTCGGGAGAAGTCAGATGACATCATAGCTTGGGAGATTTCCGATGACATTTTAGCTTGGGGGAAAGTCAGATGACATCATAGCTCGGTAGAAGTCAGACGACATCACAGCTTGGGAGATTTCCGATGACATTTTAGCTTGGGGGAAGTCAGATGACATCATAGCTTGGGAGAAGAAATGACATCATAGCTTGGGAGAAGTCAGATGACATCATAGCTTGGGGGATTTCCGATGACATTTTAGCTTGGGGGAAGTCAGATGACATCATAGCTCGGTAGAAGTGAGATGACATCATAGCTTGGGAGAAGTTAGATGACATCATAGCTTGGGAGAAGTCAGATGACATCATAGCTTGGGAGAGGTCAGATGACATCATAGATTGGGAGAAGTCAGATGACATCATAGCTTGGGAGAAGTCAGATGACATCATAGCTTTGGATATGTCAGATGAAATCATAGCTTGGGAGATGTCAAATGACATCATAGCTTGGGAGATGTCAGATGACATCATAGCTTGGTAGATGTCAGATGACATCATAGCTTTGGAGAAGAAATGACATCATAGCTTTGGAGAAGTCAGATGACATCATAGCTTTGGAGATGTCAGATGACATCATAGCTTGGGAGAAGTCAGATGACATCATAGCTTGTGAGAAGTCAGATGACATCATAGCTTGTGAGAAGTCAGATGACATCATAGCTTGGGAGATGTCACATGACGTGATTGCGAGCCCCCACTCCCATTCTCACCATGGCGTATTTTGTATCAATCGTTTGTAATGGATCAAATTGTTTGTGTGTCTATGTGTTTATTCCACCTCAATTCTTACACAGCTACACATCATCAAACAATTACAAACTTCTTTTAAAAACGAGGGCGGGGGAGGGGGGGGTCCGAAACAACAACAATAAAAACTGACTATGAACCATTCGTTATTCTAGAATTGTACAATTCATTTAGTTGTACGGTCGCTCCAAGTTCCCGTCTTCTCATATCGTTAACATCTGATACGGCGCCACTCCATGGGACAAACTGACAAGTCGAATCAATCTTTTAAAATTATTATTTGTTTCACAAGATCATATAGAGTGGCGAAATTTTCTTGTTTCCTGACGTCATGTTTGAGAACATTGACCCAGCGATAGACACCGGAAGTAGAGCAAAATGATGTGGGCGTTGAAGAGTTAAATTATTAAGATGAAATATTTACATCACATCAACCCTTTGTTCAAAGGCGGATTCAAAAAGAAAAAAGAAAAAGAAAAAAGAAAAAAAAAGAAAGTGTGGGCTTGTCAACAAATAAACATAGTGTGGGCTTGTCAACAAATGAACAGAGTGTGGGCTTGTCAACAAATGAAAAAACTCCGTGAACACCCCTCACATTTCCTTCCCACCTCCCATGTTCTTTTCGTCGCCATCTACTTAAACAGCCATTTAGATGTATAAAGATATAGAGGTGTAAATGGTTTGCATTTATATATATATTGTAGGCGTACTCACTTATCTCAAACTTTTGTGCAATGAATCCTTGAAATACTATTGTCAACAAAATAACTTTAATATGGACACAATGTACAGAAATATCAAATTGAGGTTACACTTCGTGGAGACATCAACACTACATTCTAGCCATCTTGAAAAATACTCTCGAATCTTCTTCCCCCTTTCTTCCCGCGCTTTCATTCACGTGACCTCTCCGTCATCCAACTCGTGATTCACACGTGACATTTACCCCCATCCTTAAAAAAATGTTTATGAAATAAAACAGTTTTGGTCAAAATACAATAAAATTAATCTACATGTATATTCAAATTTCAAATATTCATCATCAATGGACACTCATTACGTTACACACAATATCTAGACATGAATATCAAGAAGGAAACATCTGCAGGACTTCGTCTACCTGTACTGAGAAAATGAAACTGAAATTTAAACACATCTGTAATTTTGTGTAATTAAAACAACATTTAACAATCAATATTCATAAAATTAAGTATATTATCCAATGGAATTCACACATTGCTTCTTTTAATTTGTTCTGCAAATAATAATACTAATAATGAAACAGTCTCTGGTGTTATTGTTTATGAATTCACAGAATGTCTGAATTTATTGTCATTCTAATTAATATGTCTGTATTTATTGTCATTCTACTTAATATGTCTGCAACCACATTGTCCTTTCCCTTCACAGGTTTAATGTCGAATTTGTAGTCGGCTAATAGCATAGCCTAGTTAAAAAATAGTCATTCTTCAATTGACGAGTATGAATTCAAATAGATGGGCTTTCAGTGTTTCTTCAGCCTATTAATTGTTCAATAATTCACCAACCATGACCACGATTATTTCCATTCATAATATCAATTCCAGCATCTTGAATTCGTCGCTTAGCTTTGAAGATGGTATTTTTGCTTCCAGATAATTCAACAGAATTTCGACCAGATGAGTCACTGTCAGTAGAAACCATTATCCGAAAACCACTGTCTGTTTCTATGTCTCTGATTTTGTTTAATACACAACCAATTATTCTTCCTACTTCAGATGATTCCACACAAATGGTCTCAGACTCACCATCACCATCTCTATCTCTGCTACCACATCCTTCATCCCTTCTGCCATATACGTGATTGTCAATAGTGGCTACAGTGTCAGGAGTTCTTGTTTCTTCTCCATTCATCTTTATTCTATCATCCATGTCTTGGTTTTCATTCTTCCTCCATGATCATAATTTCTTTTTCTGGAATCAAAACTATATCTGCCTCTCCATGATCGTCTACCTTGATTATAATTTCTATATATGGAATTATGATTATATCTGCCACTCCATGATTGTCTACGTTTGTTTTCAAAGTGATCTTGTCTTGATTTTTCTTCTGTATTCTTTCTTATAGGGCTGCCATTATGTGACACACTATTTGGTTGTCCTTTATTGTGGTAACATTGCCTCGCCATATGTCCTGGCTTGTTACAGTACCAGCAAATAGTTTGTCTGTTGCCTTGGTTTGGAAGACTCTGGTTTCTCATTCCTTGTATTTTTTCTTGGTTTTGATGTTGTACTGCTGCAAAGATATCTTGTCTTTTATCCATTTCCACATTTGGATGAGAATCCTTGAATGTGCGTAATGTATTTGTTAGCTCTGCTTGAGTACGAACTTTCTTATCAGTTAAATATGTGAATAGAGCTGGTGTTGCATTTTCTAGGAACTTGTTAATTAACACCATGTCTAGTATGGCTTTGGATTGCTTGTACCTATTGCTGTAAGTTCTAGCCATTTTGTTAATTTAACTTGTAATTCATGTACTGTTATCTGTGGATATTTGTCCATCTTAATTCTCATTTCATGAAATTATTTTCGATAATCATTTTGTGACTTCCCGAAATAACATAGAAGTGCCTTTTTGACATTTTTATATATGTTTTTGTCTTCTTTAGCTATAATGTTGTAAGCTTCGAATGCTTCTCCAGTTAGTTTAGTCATCAGTTGTGCTGGCAAATATTTTTCTTCATCACCTTTCATGGCCATTATGGATTCAAAATAATCCAGATAAACATCCATTTTTTTCTTTCTGGCTATCATATTTTCTAACTTTGATTGTATCCTTCGGTGTTGACTTTACATTTGAGTCATTACCAGGATTGTAGCCTTTGCTCTGTACATCAATTTGTAGTTTTAATTTGTCATTTTTAAGTTGTCCAAGTTCTCTTTTTGCAACTGTTTCTTCTCTTTCAAGTATTTGTTTTTGCCTCTCTTCTTCTTTGGCTATTTTTCGCAACTCTTTTTCTTCAGCTATTGTTAGCTTCTCTTTTTCTTCCGCTATTCTTACTTTTTGTTCAATAAAGCCTTTCATTTCTTTTCCACTTAATCCGATCTCTTTAGCAATCATAGTGAATTCTTTATAGTTATCCATGTTTAGTTATATGGAATTATATGAGTCAAGCAATTCAGTAATTATTGATTAAAGTATACATCCTCCAAATGAGAAAATCTTGAATATGTTAATTCGAAACAAGTGACACATCTAAACTATTAAATTTAATATTGACAAAATGAGGCAACAAAGTATCCTCACACGGGATGTATACTATATGTATACTCTCCTTTAGATTGACAAAACACATCCGATAGTCCAAAGTTTTGAATAAAATAAGTCATTTAGTCAAATTTTCCGATTTCCGAACTTTAGAGTAGTTTTTAGACACTTTAGTTCAATCCATGAATCCATATTGCAATTCCCACAATTTTTACACAATTAATGGATATAACGTAAGTTCCTTGATTCAAATTTTACACTGACACAGTTGTCAATAGTCCATAGCTTCCCAAGTTCAAGGTTATGTTTACAGTTATTTCCCGGAATCGTCTAGCTTGTTAGGCTTGCTGACGTAAAGACCTACCAGCTCTCGGTAGTGTGTACACTGTAGTAGGCTTGTTCTGTGTCGACTGTGTGACCGTATGGTTAGGACCAACTTGTCTGACCCAGTTTTACACAGCGCACGCAGTGATCACGTGTGTTTAAGCCGCCATATTGAAATACTTATAATATTCCTTCAATCTTCAAAAGTTTATACACTGCCTCACACGGCCTTTAATATTCACAAAATACGATGGCTGATAATATTTCTTCTTTTAATGAACACTTCCCTTTTGTGAATACAAAAGGATTGTCACTTCCACGACGAACACGTTTCTGTACCGTGTTAACAGTACTATTTTCATAATTTAATTATCCTTATAACACTAATAATACCCGCCTCATCTCATGATCTCATGTCCATGTGCTTCTTCTGACACCAATGTAAGTGGTTTGTTTTTATATATGTTGTAGGCGTACTCACTTATCTCAAACTTTTGTGCAATGAATCCTTGAAATACTATTGTCAACAAAATAACTTTAATATGGACACAATGTACAGAAATATCAAATTGAGGTTACACTTCGTGGAGACATCAACACTACATTCTAGCCATATTGGAAAACACTCTCGAATCTTCCTCCCCCTTTCTTCCCGCGCTTTCATTCACGTGACCTCTCCGTCATCCAATTCGTGATTAACACGTGACAATAGGTATAGAGGTATAGAGGTATGGAGGTATACAGTTATAGAGGTATACAGGTATGGAGGTATACAGGTATGGAGGTATACAGGTATAGAGGTATGGAGGTATAGAGGTATATGGGCATACAGATATGGAGGTATAGAGGTATAGAGGTATGGAGGTATTGGGGTATACAGGTATGGAGGTATAGAGGTATGGAGGTATGGAGGTATGGAGGAATAGATGTATAGAGGTATAGAGGTATAGATGTATAGAGTATAGATGTATAGATGTATAGAGGTATTGAGGTATGGAGGTATTGAGGTATTGAGGTATAGAGGTTAGATGTATAGAGGTATACATGTATAGAGGTATACAGGTACACAGGTATACAGGTATAGAGGTAGAGAGGTATACAGGTATAGAGGTATACAGGTATACAGGTATAGAGGTATACAGGTATAGAGGTATACAGGTATAGAGGTATTCAGGTATAGATGTATACAGGTATGGAGGTATACAGGTATGGATGTATAGAGGTATAGTGGTCATGTAAGGCACAGTTTTTAAAACAAACTCTTTTTTTTAATGTTATATGTTTTACATTATCCGTCCAATATTATCTTGACGTAGCTATTGGGTTTTTCATATACGTGTAGTTGGATTTTAATTGAAAAGTAATTTTAAAAACATAATTCATTACCAAATACTAATCTTACAGCACGATCCAAAATATAATATTTTGTTTATGGCTACTTTTACATACTAAATATTAATATTTAAAAAGAAGTAAAAATGTTATTTCAAGGAAGGGAAATAAATTGATAGAATTATTCTATTTGTTTCAGTTTCCATTCACATCAATCTAGTTTTTAAAATTTGAAGAGAAAAAAATAAGAATTAAAGAGACATGAACTTCAAATCAGGACTATGTATAAAAACTAAACACCTATTGGACTGCACTAAAATATTTAGAGTCAGTCATTAATTTAAAATGTCTATTTCCCTATTCTTCTATACAAAAACAAACAAACAAACAACCAAAAAAAAACACCACGATGCAGAATTTCATTTATAAACTAAAAAAGTTTCGCTTTTTAATACAAGATTGTCACAACTAATGGAACGTGAAGTTCGCAATGATACTCAACATTTACTGCAACATCATTTTACCCACATTTAGTACCGCATATTTCAGTTTTCCCCGCCTAAGCTTTCACCTTCTATACTTCTACTCCACAGACAATAATCCCTTTTCCCCAAACGTCATCACTCTAATCCCACCTTGTAAACCCACCCATGTCCCACAAAACCATCTGACATGTTTTCAACGACTTCTGCTCACTCTCGGCTCGATTCTCATTCAGCAGTTAATCTTTTGGCGTTGCACCAGAATCAATGCTAAATCTCCATGCAAGGAAACGATGTGGCGACTCCTGATATTTCAAAGTCTTCGGTTCTCTCCTTATAGTGTCGATAAAATTAACTTGAATTCATTTTGTTTAACTGTCATTCAAAGAATGTTAAATTGTGAGCTTCTAAAACATGTCTGTAGGCTGTCAAGAATTTGCCCATCCTGAAAAATCCCATGACCTTTAACAAATAACATGTCTGTAAACTAACTAAATTATGTGTTAATACTACGTTGCAAGAAATCGGTGATGTGCTGCTACAAACAATGTCTCTCGATTCTCTTTAGATTTTACCTCCAATGCGGACATCACATTAATACAGATCAATACAAACACTTGTGGAGGGCGGGGATGGGGGGGGGGCTTGAATCCCTTAAAAACTCGTCTGCGACACTATTTGCATTTTAAAAAATCTTGAAAGTCTACGTTTAGCCATGAGTGGACTTACTGCCATCCGCCGTATCCCTGTCGAGGCCTTGTCGAGGGACAATTTAAAACCTATTCAGTACTGGCATTACGACACTACGATGGCGGCAATTAAATGTTCCACTTCAACGAAGTTGTACAGTAAATGGCTAATCAAGGGTGAAATTGAGGCAGTTCTATCTCTAGGAGGGCTCAATTTCAGAGCAACATAATTGCAAAGTTAATGCGAGCTTATTACAGTAAGAAAATGTTTTCCTTTGAAAATGTTATATTTTCTTTAAGCGATGTTTTCATTGTTATAATCAGTTTTAAAAAATATATTCTTTTAAGTGCTTTCGATAATATTTGATTTCATTTCTGAACTTTTACATAAGCTAATGAACACTGGCTGTCTCTTAGGTAAGTACTACTTTTCATTTGTTTTATTTTTTTCTAAAAAATTCCTGTCATCTAGAATTTAACAATGACTTCTAATTTAGGATTCGCCTCGAGTTCTTAGAATTTTATGCACAAGTTAATAAAAAAAATTAGGAAACATAATTTCCAGGAACAAATTTACATTTTTGTTGCCAAAACTATCTAAGGAATACAGACCAGAAAATCTGGAGAAATCAAAACATGAGAGATAAATCTGAATTATTTAACAAAGCTAAACATAGTATCAAATGTCTTTACCCATAAAGCACAGAGCAACAATGAATTCATACAAATAATGTGTGCTAGTGGTACTGTATGTCAAATTGGTATGTTGTTACTGGAGCTGTCGGTCAAATACAAGTTGTTACTGGAGCTGTCGGTCGAATATGTTAAGTTCAGATTGATATAAAAAGTATGAAAAGTATGGCTGATGGAAAGTATGGCTGATGGAAAGTATGGCTGATGGAAAGTATGGCTGATGGAAAGTATGGCTGATGGAAAGTATGGCTGATGGAAAGTATGGCTGATGGAAAGTATGGCTGATGGAAAGTATGGCTGATGGAAAGTTTGGCTGATGGAAAGTATGGCTGATGGAAAGTATGGCTGATGGAAAGTATGGCTGATGGAAAGTATGGCTGATGGAAAGTATGGCTGATGGAAAGTATGGCTGATGGAAAGTATGGCTGATGGAAAGTTTGGCTGATGGAAAGTATGGCTGATGGAAAGTATGGCTGATGGAAAGTATGGCTGATGGAAAGTATGGCTGATGGAAAGTATGGCTGATGGAAAGTATGGCTGATGGAAAGTTTGGCTGATGGAAAGTATGGCTGATGGAAAGTATGGCTGATGGAAAGTATGGCTGATGGAAAGTATGGCTGATGGAAAGTATGGCTGATGGAAAGTATGGCTGATGGAAAGTATGGCTGATGGAAAGTTTGGCTGATGGAAAGTATGGCTGATGGAAAGTATGGCTGATGGAAAGTATGGCTGATGGAAAGTATGGCTGATGGAAAGTATGGCTGATGGAAAGTATGGCTGATGGAAAGTATGGCTGATGGAATGTATGGCTGATGGAAAGTATGGCTGATGGAAAGTATGGCTGATGGAAAGTATGGCTGATGGAAAGTATGGCTGATGGAAAGTATGACTGATGGAAAGTATGGCTGATGGAAAGTATGGCTGATGGAAAGTATGGCTGATGGAAAGTATGACTGATGGAAAGTATGGCTGATGGAAAGTAAGGCTGATGGAAAGTATGACTGATGGAAAGTATGGCTGATGGAAAGCATGATTGATGGAAAGTATGGCTGATGGAATGTATGGCTGATGGAAAGTATGGCTGATGGAAAGTATGGCTGATGGAAAGTATGGCTGATGGAAAGTATGGCTGATGGAAAGTATGGCTGATGGAAAGTATGGCTGATGGAAAGTTTGGCTGATGGAAAGTATGGCTGATGGAAAGTATGGCTGATGGAAAGTATGGCTGATGGAAAGTATGGCTGATGGAAAGTATGGCTGATGGAAAGTATGGCTGATGGAAAGTATGGCTGATGGAATGTATGGCTGATGGAAAGTATGGCTGATGGAAAGTATGGCTGATGGAAAGTATGGCTGATGGAAAGTATGGCTGATGGAAAGTATGGCTGATGGAAAGTATGGCTGATGGAAAGTATGACTGATGGAAAGTATGGCTGATGGAAAGTAAGGCTGATGGAAAGTATGACTGATGGAAAGTATGGCTGATGGAAAGCATGATTGATGGAAAGTATGGCTGATGGAAAGTATGGCTGATGGAAAGTATGGCTGATGGAAAGTATGGCTGATGGAAAGTATGACTGATGGAAGTATGGCTGATGGAAAGTATGGCTGATGGAAAGTATGGCTGATGGAAAGTATGGCTGATGGAAAGTATGGCTGATGGAAAGTATGGCTGATGGAAAGTATGGCTGATGGAAAGTACGGCTGATTGAAAGTAAAAACTGAATGATTTAAAATACATATTTGTTGGTTTAAAGTACGCAATGGCTGATTAAAATTAAAAGTACATAAATATAAGTAAACAATAACTTGTTCAAAGTACACATTGTCTGGTTTAAAATACACTCATAATGTTTTAGTACACAATAACTTGTTCAAAGTACACATTGTCTGGTTTAAAATACACTCATAATGTTTTAGTACACAATAACTTGTTCAAAGTACACATTGTCTGGTTTAAAATACACTCATAATGTTTTAGTACACAATAACTTGTTCAAAGTACACATTGTCTGGTTTAAAATACACTCATAATGTTTTAGTACACAATAACTTGTTCAAAGTACACATTGATGTGTCACACATTTGTGACGAGGGGGAGGGATGTGTTTAAGAATAAATGTGACGTCACATC
Organism: Ampullaceana balthica; assembly: GCA_944989445.1. Classification (NCBI taxonomy): domain Eukaryota; kingdom Metazoa; phylum Mollusca; class Gastropoda; family Lymnaeidae; genus Ampullaceana; species Ampullaceana balthica. Next base: position 854,354 of record CALYLW010000208.1, read on the forward strand.
AAAACGCGCAACTTTAAATAAAAGTTCCACTGAAATATTTCATTGCTTACAATTTATTTAATGACGTTTTAAGCGTTTAGCGATTTTTAGAGTTCAACTTCAGATTAAATACAAAATTAAATGACCATAAAGTTATTTGACACATGGTCATTTTCAAAAAGGAAGTAAGGCTTTTATGGTGGGGGCGCAAAGCTTTGTGACGTCATATTGGAAGGGGCTCTAAGTCTTTGTGATAACCTGTGACGGCGGTGGGGGGGGGGTAAAAAAATCGGTCAAAATCTCTTGACGTCATTTATGTACGGCCCCTGTAGCTACTGTGTGAAATAAGGTGCATGGAAGGTGGCTAGGTAGCATTGTAAAGCGGTCATGACGGGGAAAATTATGCGATGTTTCGATCGGGTAACCCGGGTACCCGTTCGAAATTTGGATGGGTACCCGGGCAGCATTTTTCAACAATATTGACAGCCCTACTCTACACTCTAAATTACTCCATTGAATACAGGGGCGTTGCTGGTTTGAACAAAGATTTTCCGCCAAAATACACAGCACAAAGCTATCAACTGTCTCAAACGAAACGCTTCACTTAATTCCCTTTCTCTCTACCATGGGAAGGTAATAAAAACAACTTTTTCTGCCTTACCGAGTTACCGTTCCCTCAATTTTCATTTTCATTTCTAAAAAGAAGATCTTCTAAAGAATACGCAACTGGGAATAATAGAGTAATGTCTCCATTAACTAACACGCCTCTGATGTTTATGCAAGGACTCCGTTCTTAGGTCAGCGTATGACCATGATTCCCAGCCACTTGCATCCGGGCTTCCCTTAACGAACGACGTATCCATTTTCTGGACCGGTCCTTTTGGGGAAGATAGACAAAAATAGACCTAAGATTGCACTGTTAGGCATCAGCATTGTACTAAAATTTTGGTTACCCCAACAGCGTCTTTGGCCACACCCCACCGCCCCCCCCCCAAAAATAAATTATTATCTCTAACACAGGTCAATATGTCCAATAATAGTTGACAGGAGGGCTTTCTTAGCACGTGACATCACTTGTCTAAGTCCGGGGATAGATTATTTATAACATTAATAAGGGCGTCATGAGTGTAACTCTAATAAGAACGTGACAAGTTGAATTTACAGTCAAATAGTTAGGCCTCCTTGCATAATAAAAGCTAATACAGTGAATATACAATAAAAATAATTAAAATGTTAAAAATATTTTTTTTTAAAAGGACACGCTTTTATTTACTAACATTTAAAGACTGAAACACTCTGATCTCCCCTGGCCTTGATGTAAACACGGGAATTCGGTAAACGATGGCTGTAGTGAAACCAGTGAGCCGTGGAGTTCAACTCTAGCAGACGACTATACATTCTAAATAGTGATAAATAGAGATAAACTAAAAATTGATTAATTTAATTACGGTACATTCGATCGATCGGAAATTTTGATACAATGCATTGTCATCCACGATCTATATGTGGTAAAATTTTGAGATCTCTAGGACCATCAGAAGTGGTTTAATTTTACGTTACAAGATTTGAAGGAAGGATGGATGGATACAACATACAAACAGTGTAACTTAAATAAAAGCGCGTAATAACTACTTTAGACAAGCTTCATTAAATTTAAAAGGAATTTGTTCTTTATAAGTGTATGTGACTCCGAATGTTCCCTTGAAGCTTCGCGGCGGTGCAGTTATCTGACCGATGCGCGTCGGTTAAGAATTATATGATATACTAGCGTACACCCGTCAAAAATGACGGAAGTTTTCAGCTGAAATCTATTTATTTTATAAAAAATGCACTTTATTTAGGGCGCCTACGGCACCGACCTTTTTCAAAAGCCCAACTACCTTGTCCTTGTTTGATAAATACGAAATATTAAACTTTCTGAAATTTACACAAAGTATTTTGTAATAGGGGTTATTTTTTGATTTTATAATTAACCATCATCAAATCCTCTGTTTACATTGATCCCTTTTACAAAATTAAAATATGAGTGGAAAGAATGACGTCATATAATATTTTTTTACAGCGCATCTTTAATTTGCACACCTTTTGATGCTTTGGTGCAGTAATTTGGTTTTCCCTGCTTTCTAAAATTAGTAGCGTCAGGACTGACAGACACTACTTGCGTGACAGATTGCAAATTATGTTATTTAATGACCCCCTTTCCAGTTCATGACGGACTATGGGGCAAGTGATGTAGCGTTCACACACTTATAGCCACCACTAACGAGCAGGGGAATCGTGTGGCCAGCACAATGCCCCAGGAGCCTTGCCAGTACCTGGGCTCGAACCCGCGACTCGGGATCTGCCTCGGATCGATAGTCCAGTGCGCTACCACTTAGACCATCGGGCCGCAGATGTTAACTAGGATAGCATGATATCAGTGTTGGTGTGTGTAATAGGATAGCATGATATCAGTGTTGGTGTGTGTAATAGGATAGCATGATATCAGTGTTGGTGTGTGTAATAGGATAGCATGATATCAGTGTTGGTGAGTGTAATAGGATAGCATGATATCAGTGTTGGTGTGTGTAATAGGATAGCATGATATCAGTGTTGGTGTGTGTAATAGGATACCATGATATCAGTGTTGGTGTGTGTAATAGGATAGCATGATATCAGTGTTGGTGTGTGTAATAGGATAGCATGATATCAGTGTTGGTGTGTGTAATAGGATAGCATGATATCAGTGTTGGTGTGTGTAATAGGATAGCATAATATCAGTGTTGGTGTGTGTAATAGGATAGCATGATATCAGTGTTGGTGTGTGTAATAGGATAGCATGATATCAGTGTTGGTGTGTGTGTAATGGACGCTGTACAATGTGACACAACGACTTTATTTTACTTCGCACATGGACCAACTGACCTTATAGACAGCATTCGTGACTGCCTGACATAAACCATTTATAAAGGTGTATTTATTGAAATATTTATTTGAGACTCAATAAAGTCAAGGGCCGGTTACCTTTTTGTGTCTTTTTTTACCCCCCCCCCTCTCCAACATTTCCTACGTTTTTCTCTTATAATTTTAAATCTCCCCTCCGCCATATAAGTTTTGTTTTTACTAGCCCCCACTCCCAACCAGAAAGATTATTATAGTCTTTTAGACTCTATTATTTGCGAAAACAATGCGATCAACTCAATGTCCAAAACTTCACATAGCTTTTAGAAAAATGTGTCATTTATTTTATCTTTTTAACAGTTAAATCGAATTAAATTTCCCCAACGGGAAACCCAAATAATACGACGTCATCGGATTGATAGAAAGGTTTCTCATAGCGGCTTGCACACACAAAGACTTATCTAAAGATTGAAAAAATTTGTCAGAAAATTCTTTACATTTAAATTTATATTAAATATATTTTTCTTGTGCCTTTTTTAAAGTAATTACTCTTAACGCGAAATAAAAAGTGTATAGCTTTAATGACGCCAATGTTATGCACTAAAATAACCTCTTAATTAAGGTAGTGTTGATTTTTATGGAAAAACAAAAATGAGATATTTTTTTAAAATATTAAAGTATCGGTTTTTACAGGATGATGTATCAAGTTATACAACCTCATACTCTAACCTCAGCCTCTAACCTCATCCTCTAACCCCATCCTCTAACCTCAGCCTCTAACCTCATCCTCTAACCTCATCCTCTAACCTCAGCCTCTAACCTCATCCTCTAACCTCATCCTCTAACCTCAGCCTCTAACCTCATCCTCTAACCCCATCCTCTAACCTCATCCTCTAACCTCATCCTCTAACCTCAGCCTCTAACCTCATCCTCTAAACTCATCGTCTAAACTCATCCTCTAAACTCTAAAAGTGGAGAAGCTATAATTTTATTTATGAAGAAAATAATATTTTTGCACATCAGCCGCCGAAGCCTCTTGGAAAGCATTGTTCCTGGCGGTGTATGAGACCAAAATAATCCATGAAATATTTGCAAACCATTTACACCATTCCAAGTCCAGAAATTCCAACCCCAAATTATCTAAGAATTGAGAAATGCTATTAAAATTTTAATTTTATAGATGTATTTAACGCTAAATAATACGGTCATTGAAAAATGTTAAAGAAAAACTTTTAAAAAACCTAATAAATACTTAAACAACTCCACTGCATATTGAGCCCGGGAACAAACTATCAAAGTGCCCCCCCCCACCCCTTACGTTAATTTAATCTTAACCTTCTTCACTCATTTTATTTAGATGTTGTAAACCTCATATTGGCGCCCGTGTATCTCGGTGCCTCGGGAAAATATGTACTCCTGCCAACCCCTTGCTACGCCTCTGCATAGCATGGAAAAAACTGTTGAAGGGAATTTATACCTAAAATGACATGTGTATTTGTGTTCGATGAACTCTATTAAGGTGTTAGATTTAGGGAGTATTCGATAAAGTCATAGAGTTATCGATTCGTTAACTTGTGTGTTGACCCATTCGGTGATACCAGTCGTCAATATAAAAGTTTCATTAATTTTTTTAATTTGTTATCAAATTTCCCCCTTTAAAAGTCTCTAGTAATCTTGAGAAGCTTTTGGGCTTATAAATCGAATTCGATAAACCTGTGTAAAAAAAATGTGTGTCTAAGTCAGAGCTCAACGATTTTCTCAAACATTCCAATTTGGAGAATTCCCTTTCAATATTCCAGCACACAAAATCCATGTTGGATCACACAAGTTCATTGTTGGATCACACAAGTACATTGTTGGAACACTCAAGTTCATTGTTTGATCACTCAAGTTCATTGTTGGATCACTCAAGTTCATTGTTGGATCACTAAAGTTCAATGTTGGAGCACTTAAGTTCATTGTTGGATCACACAAGTTCATTGTTGGATCACTCAAGGTCATTGTTGGATCACTCAAGTTCATTGTTGGAGCACTCAAGTTCATTGTTGGATCACTCAAGTTCATTGTTGGATCACTCAAGTTCATTGTTGGATCACTCAAGTTCATTGTTGGATCAATCAAGTTCATTGTTGGATCACTCAAGGTCATTGTTGGAACACTCAATTTCATTGTTGGATCACTCAAAGTCATTGTTGGATCACTCAAGGTCATTGTTGGAGCACTCAAGTTCATTGTTGGATCACTCAATGTCATTGTTTCAGCACAATATGCTACACTAATTCAGTCGCCGTCAAATCTTTTAAACACTTATGCCTCAATAATTTAATTTAATTTATTTATTATTTTAATTAATTTTTTTATTGAACAAACAAATTCAGCTAACTTAACTTAATTTTAAAATAAAATAAAAACAGAATAAAAATTGCATAAATTTCTGCAAGTGGTTTGCACTAAAGGTTTAAATTCGTGACTTCCAAAAATGTTTTTAGATGGAAATAGCTGTGCAAAATTCCCTAACAAACAGAAGTATCACATATTGATATTTCGGATTGATAAGGAACCCTTTTAATGTCACTAAATGAACTGAAAAAACTACACATGTTACGGAATAATTGGTTTTACCTAGTCAATCAGCAATATAAATAAATAAATGTTTACAGGGGTCCTCGGGGTACGACGTTGAACCGTTCTTAAGAAGCTTTGTAACCCGAATTTCAGTGTAAGTCGGAACATTTAAAAATAATAAAATGTACCGTAAAGTACTGTATGTACAGAGCTATAAAAAATGTAACAGTTAATGACATAAAAAAGTATTTTAAAAAAAGAGAAAACAAGTCCTTACCACGTGAAAAAAAAGGTTTAAAATAAGATAAAACACAGAGACCAAAATGGCGTATGTACTGAGACTAAGCTTAGGGAGCAATCGCCTCGCCCTAAAACCAAAGAAAGCGTATTCTTCCCCCGCGCGCCCGAAACATTATAAAAATAATAAATAAGCATACTGTAAATTACTGTACGTGTAGTACTGTAAAAATGTAACAGTTAATGACATTACAAAAATTTTTTAAAAGATTTTTAAAAATTCCTTACCACGTGAAAGAAAGTTTTAAAAAATATAATTATTTTTTTAAAAAACGGAATGACACGTAATATTATTTTTATATTTTATGGGGGTGCGTTCGTAACCACGAAACATCGTAAATTGTTTGGACGCAATAATCTTCTGTATAGAAGGAGCGTCTGTAACAGATAAGATAAGTCGGGACCAGCGTAACCCGAGGACTCCCTGTATCCGAGTAAAGGGAGTAAAACGTTGAAGACTCTAAATAAAACACAAATGCTCTCGAGTTATGACCCTTAACAACAAGCCCCACTCGCCTTCCCCACAGCCCCACTCACCTTCCCCACAGCCCCACTCACCTTCCCCACAGCCCCACTCACCTTCCCCACAGCCCCACCCACCTGCCCCACAGCCCCACTCACCTTCCCCACAGCCCCACTCACCTTCCCCACAGCCCCACTCACCTTCCCCACAGCCCCACTCACCTTCCCCACAGTGCCACTCACCTTCCCCACAGCCCCACCCACCTTCCCCACAGCCCCACTCACCTTCCCCACAGCCCCACTCACCTTCCCCACAGCCCCACTCACCTTCCCCACAGCCCCACTCACCTTCCCCACAGTGCCACTCACCTTCCCCACAGCCCCACTCACCTTCCCCACAGCCCCACTCACCTTCCCCACAGTGCCACTCACCTTCCCCACAGTGCCACTCACCTTCCCCACAGCCCCACTCACCTTCCCGACAGCCCCACTCACCTTCCCTACAGCCCCACTCCCCTTCCCCACAGCCCCACTCACCTTCCCCACAGCCCCACCCACCTTCCCCACAGCCCCACTCACCTTCCCCACAGCCCCACTCACCTTCCCCACAGCCCCACTCACCTTCCCCCCAGCCCCACTCACCTTCCCCACAGTGCCACTCACCTTCCCCACAGCCCCACTCACCTTCCCCACAGCCCCACTCACCTTCCCCACAGCCTCACTCACCTTCCTCACAGCCCCACTCACTTTCCCCACAGTGCCACTCACCTTCCCCACAGCCCCACTCACCTTCCCAACAGCCCCACTCACCTTCCCTGCAGCCCCACTCCCCTTCCCCACAGCCCCACTCACCTTCCCCACAGCCCCACCCACCTTCCCCACAGCCCACACCGACTACCCGGTCCATTTTTCTGCTGTGTATCTTAAACACTTTAGCTCTAACGATGTCCATTTTAGCCTGTGTCCCCAGGGAGTTCCCATAATATGTTTACACTTCCTTTAGCAGGGCACAGGGGATTGTTCCTTGCACGGCCACGACCTTGGCTTAAACTATTAGATTAACTTCCCATCAGGAGCTCGATTTCGGAGAGGGAGTCGCTTGGTTTTTTTGGATGACAGAACGGCGTCCTTGTGGTGACAGGTGGGATTTGGGGGGAGAGGGGGCCGCCAAGTGTGTTTCATTTTTAATTTTGATTAAGGGAAGTAAAGAAGAGGGGCATCAATTAAGTGTATCCCAAGCCAAGACTGGCACAACTTTACCAAAGCACAACATCACCAAAAAATAACGTCATCAAAGCACAACGTCACCAAAGCACAACGTCACCAGCATAACGTCACCAAAGCACAACGTCACCAAAGCATAACGTCACCAAAGCACAACGTCACCAAAGCACAACGTCACCAAAACTTACGTTTTTAACGAATGTATGTCTTGTTG
>CALYLW010000208.1:866974-886974 GCA_944989445.1 Ampullaceana balthica
TACAGGCTTCACTTTAAATATAAATTATATAACTTGCTAAGTGGGCCCCATGGCCAAGGCGTACCCAGAGTCACGGGTTCGAGTCACTATTGCGCCAGGTATCTGTTCACGTGTTTAAAGGGTGTCCCTGAGTCCACCCAGCTCTGATGGACACCTGACATTAGTTGGGGTAGAGTGATAGTCGCTGGGCATTGTGCTAGCCACACAATCCTCTGGTATCCCGTGGCTACAGAAACTTGTGAACGCCGCTTCATTTGCCAAACAGGAACACATGGACTGAACAGCGAACTTAATTATCTTACTTATATTAATATTTCAAAACAGACTCTAATTGCATCCATTTAAAACTCCACATAAGTTTACGTCATGGTATCGTGTACAAGCACGTTCAGTCATGGTATCGTGTACAAGCACGTTCAGTCATGGTATCGTGTACAAGCACGTTCAGTCATGGTATCGTGTACAAGCACGTTCAGTCATGGTATCGTGTACAAGCACGTTCAGTCATGGTATCGTGTACAAGCACGTTCAGTCATGGTATCGTGTACAAGCACGTTCAGTCCCACAGCCGACATAAGAGAACAGTGTGTTTTATTTCTGTCAGTCACGCAACACCATTATTTTTTCAATTGACATGGGTCCTTATAAAGATTAATTTATCCAAGACTATAAATTACGGGTATAAGAGTTCATTTTTCCCCCTTTTTTCTATTTATTGTATCAATATTTTTATTCCTATTTTTTTACCACGTTTTTATTAACTCGCTTTCGTTCCCGTTTGTTGGTTTGTCCAAGATTTTTTCAAATCTGCCAACGTAAAAATGAACCACTTCTGATGGTCCTAGAGATCTGAAAATGTTACCACAGATAGATCTTGGATGACAATGCATTGTATCAAAATTTCAGATCGATCAAATGTACCGTTATTAAATTATTGAACTTTTAAGTTTATCTATAGTCTATATAAAAGCATCTGTACCGTCGGCTTTTGTTGTCATCCGTGAGTTCGCCCCGTGACCACATCACAATGTTTTTAAAACGTTGGGCGGGCGCTTGTGAGGTGTTTGGTAAAATAAATAGAGGTAAAAAAATATTTTAAAAAACCAGGTTGCTATAAGTGGACTAAAAAGAATAAAATAAATAGAAGTAAAAAAAAAGATTTTAAAAAACCACGTTTTTATAAGCGGACTAAAAAGAAGAAAATAATTTAACACTTATTAGTTCAAGTACTTCGATTTAATATGACTAAAAACGTGGGGTGGGTGTTTGGTATAAAAATTAAAGATGTCTAATGTAGAAGGCAAAAGAGAGATCTATAAGTGAGAGAATGAGTGAACCGCATATGTTAAACCTCATAAGCGCCCGCCCCACGTTTTTAGTCATATTAAAGCAAAGTACTTGAACTTATAAGTTTTAAATTATTTTCTTCTTTTTAATCCGCTTATAAAAACGTGGTTTTTAAAAAAACTTTTTTTTTACTTCTATTTATTGAGGGCTGTGGGATCGGTGAAAATTTGCACATTTGATATCAAGTTTTCCAATCGAATCAACAATCAACTTTTCATCTGTGACATGTGCGCCGCGTTTAACGTTTCACAATGTCTAAAGAAATATTTGAAAACAAAACGCCCTGCAGGATTCCACCTGATAACAACCTAAAAACAATCAGTGATGGAGTCTATATTGAAAACTTATTCAGAAATAAAGTTAGTATTTAACTGCTGGGCGATCATTGGTCCATTTGATTGACACGACTTGTCGTAGAATCTAACTCTAATTGCTTGGCAAAATTTAAGTTTTTTCAGCTAAACCTTCGTACGCCCCCCCCCCACCCGCACCCCGAAAAGCACGAACATGTAACTCACCGAGACTTAATTCCCTGGCGCCTATTCAAGGCAATTCATTAAAACAATTCTGACCACATTCCTATTCTCCACAGCTCATGGTCTTTACAACCTTCATGTTCGCCTTCCTGTCTGTCTGGCTCACTGTTGTGGTCACCATGGAGAATTACATCAGGATTTGTCGGCCCTTCAGGTGAGTAATTGCCCCTGACTTGAGTTTGAGACGAACTACAGGCAGTGTTTAATCCTCTTTCCTTTGTCATTTTGTAGAGGATAAGTTGTAATTAAAGGTGGGAGTAAATTCGTTTTTAAAAACGTGGGGCGGGTGTTTGGTATAAAGATTAAAGATTTATAATTAAGAAGACAAAAAAGATATCTATAAGTGAGAGAATGAGTGAACTGCATATGTAAAACCTCATATGCACCCGCCCAAGGTCTTTAGTCATATTATATGAAAGTACTTGCACTTATTAGTTTTAAATTATTTTCTTCTTTTTAGTCCACTTATAAAAACGTGGTTTTTAAAAATCTTTTTTTTTACCTCTATTTATTGCATCAACATATTTGACGAAGATTGACGTGTCTCATGAAATTTCATTTGTTTTTCTTGTATTTCCAAATGTTTAGCGTGCAAAAGTTCTGCAACACTCTGATAGCAAAGCGGGCCATCATCGGCCTCTTCGTAATCAGCGTCCTCCTAAACAACGTCTATTTGTGGACCAACCAGGTCTTTATGAAACAAGATCGCAACCAGACGAGCCACTGGTGTGGAATGAAGGAAGACTTTCAAGTCTTCATCAAGGTGAGAGCTACTTTTACTTCAAAATCGATCATTGTAGCGCTAGCATTAAACTTACTTTCAATTCCCTGTGATAAATTGTTGTTGTGTTGTTTGTCCGCCGTAGTCGACGAGGACCACTCTCATCATATTAGTCCATTACTTAGGACGATACAGTTAAGTACAATATGAAGACCTCAAGGGACGAAACGGTTATGTAACATTTTTAAAGTTCAAAACTGAACAGATTTATTATATATTAACAAAAAATTTATATATATTTATATTATATTTACATTTCTCCTAAACGACCATGTGCAAATGGGCATGACAAATGACCCTCGCTGTGGTCGAAAAATCATGGTTGGCAAGTGTGGTGGGATGAAAAGAAAAAAAAAGGAAAGAGGGGGGGGGGCAACAAAGCTTGTTGCATTCACTTGGCGTTCAGTCGCGTTTTTTCTTCACAGAATAACATATGATTCGTAGTATAGTGGTTATCACATCCGCCATGCACGCGGAAAGTACTGGGGTCAAACCCCAGAGGGAACTTTTTTTTAAATCCCTTATATTAACTTCACCGCCGTCTCTGTCGTCATCTCTCTCTGTCTGTCTTGTGCGGGCGGCCGGAAAAACAAAAGTCGAAAATGACCCACTTCCCGTGATACGATCGAGTTGAAATTTGGCACACGGACCCGTCTCACCTAACAATGCATCGTATCAAAATTTCAAAACGATCGAACGTACCGTAATTAAATTAATGCATTTTTAGTTTATCCTTATATAACGTATGTAATTCAAATTCACTGTTTGTTATTGTTTTTTTCCCACGTGAGAGTTTGAGTTGACGCGTTGACGCGACCCATCGAAGTACCGGCGTGCTTTTGTTTACATTTTACGTGTCACGCTGAGCTCGGTCAAGCGATCGATGACAAGACTTTTCCCATCTCCCCCCCCCCACCCAACCCCTCCCCCCAGGGTTGTGAAGCAAAGTTGAGTTAAGACAGATTCAGTCTGTAAATGTTTGTCGCGTTTGAAAATAATCAATACTGTTAGTTATGTCTCATATGTAAGGATTTATAGTCAAAAACTTTGTTTTTTCGGGTTTGTTTTATTTAAAATCCCTTATATTAACTTCACCGGCGTCTCTGTCTCTCTGTCTCTCTCTCTGTCTCTCTATGTGTCTGTCTGTCTTGGGCGGGAACCGCGGAAAAACAGAAGTCAACAATGACCCACTTCCCGTAAAGCCATCGAGCTGAAATTTGGCTCACGGACCCATGTCACCTAACAATGCATCGTATCAAAATTTCAGATCGATCGAACGTACAGTTATTAAATTAATGCATTTTTAGTTTATCTATATAAACTTTATGTAGCGGTCGCTATCGTATACATTTTATGGGTCACTTGACTTCACCCCAGCCACAGGTGAACACATCTCGTGTTTAAACCAGGTGTACCGGCGTGCTTTTGTTTATATTTTGCGTGTCACGCTGAGCTCGATCAAGCGATCGGTGACAAGACCTTTCTCCTATCCCACCCCCCAACCCCCCCCACCCCGGGTTAAAAGCAAAGAGGAGTTAAGACAGATTCAGTCTGTAAATATTTGTCACGTTTGAACATAATCAATACTTTTAGTTATGTCTCATATATAAGGGATTTCTAGTCAAAAACTTTGTTTTTACGGGTTTGTTTTATTTTTAATTTCGAAAAATATTTGTTGTTTGCCCGTTCTTTTCCCCCTTTTTAACCACGTTTTATTAACTCGCTTTCGTTCCTGTGGATTTGTTTGTAGGTCCACAATTTTTCAAATCCGCCAACGTAAAATTAAACCACTTTTGATGGTCCTATAGATCTCAAACTTTTATCACATATAGATCTTGGATGACAATGCATTGTGTCAAAATTTCAGATCGATCGAATGTACCGATATTAAATTATTGAACTTTTTAGTTTATCTATATATAAGTATCTGTACCGTCTGCTTTTGTTGACATCCATGAGTTCACCCCGTGACCACGTCACCGTGTTTTTAAAACGTTGGGCGGGCGCTTATAAGGTGTTTGGTATAAAAAAAAATTGAGGTAAAAAATATTTATAAAAACCACGTTTTTGTAAGTGGACTAAAAAGAATAAAATAAATAGAGGTAAAAAAAGATTTTTAAAAACATCGTTTTTATAAGTGTACTAAAAAGAAGAAAATAATTTAAAACTAATAAGTTCAAGGACTTTCATTTCATATGACTAAATACGTTTGGTATAAAAATTAAAGATTTATAATTAAGAAGGCAAAAAAGATATCTATAAATGAGAGAATGAGTGAACTGCATATGTAAAACCTCATAAGCGCCCGCCCAACGTTTTTAATCATATTATATGAAAGTACTTCAACTTATTAGTTTTAAATTATTTTCTTCTTTTTAGTACACTTATAAAAACGTGTTTTTTAAAAATCGGTTTTTACCTTTATTTATTTTCCAACATGACTAAGGCTGTCAAACGATAATCGGATTTGAAAGCGACAATCAGTTTTAAATTGCCCAAACCGATAATCGAATTTGATTCGGCCAGATTTATGATGTGAAATCGGCCGGAGCCAAAGCCGGATTTGTAAAAATTGCCGGATTCCAGATTTGCCGGAGCTATAATTAATATATATTTTATCGCAAACCCGGCAAGACGGATTCGGCAGGATTTATGAAGCAAATTTCTGCCAGAGCCCAATTTGTAAATATGGCCGGATTCCGTATTTGCCGGAGCCGCAGGCGAAATCCGGTACACCCCTAATTTCTGTGAAGTTAGCTTAAAAACGATAATCGGTTTAAAATTGCAGTTACATAATCGATATCAGTTTGTTAAAAAAAATGAAATTAACAATCCTAAAAATGACTCACCCTCGCTGGGGTCGGCCAATCACAGTTTATGTTTAATAAAGGGTGGAGGGGGGCAGGTAACAACAACCTCACTGCTCATGTCTCCACGTTTACTCGCTATTTTTTCATTACTTCGTGCTGCTGTTAGTGTCCGTACTCTCATCTCCCCCCTCCCGTTCTTTGCACTATCTATGATGAGCAAAGCTGCGGCGTATGCTACGCCGTGGGTCGATCTTGTACATTTGAATTTTTCATTGAGTCAGAGACGGTATTTTCTCCTGAAACCTCATTCAGAACATTTTATTTATTTTATTTTTGACCACCAAGTTTTTTTGTTTTTTTTGTTTTTTAAAGTTTAAATGATTGACTTCTATTTCTCTTTACATATGTTTTTCCCCAGTGGTATACTATTGCTGATACGTTTACAACCCTAATTATACCATCACTACTCATCATCGCCCTAATGGTAGCCATCACCTTCAGCCTCATCAAGTCACTAAAACGTCAGTCAAGGTTGCAAGGAGCGTCAAGGTCGACCGGAAGTAATGGGGACTCAGGTGGCACGGGAAGGTCAACTAGGTCAAGGAGTTCTCCACAGGCAAAAGTAAGTGGCAGTGGATGGTAGGTCCTTTAGTGGCAGTGGGTGGTAGGTCTTTAGTGGCAGTGAATGGTAGGCCCTTTAGTGGCAGTGGATGGTAGGTCCTTTAGTGGCAGTGGATGGTAGTTCCTTTAGTGGCAGTGGATGGTAGGAACATTAGTGGCAGTGGATGGTAGGTCCTTTAGTGGCAGTGGATGGTAGGTCCTTTAGTGGCAGTGGATGGTAGGTCTTTTAGTGGCAGTGGATGGTAGGTCTTTTAGTGACAGTGGATGATAGGTCCTTTAGTGGCAGTGGAAAGTAGGTCCTTTAGTGGCAGTGGATGGTAGGTCCTTTAGTGGCAGTGGATGGTAGGTCCTTTAGTGGCAGTGGATGGTAGGTCCTTTAGTGGCAGTGGATGGTAGGTCCTTTAGAGGCAAAATTTCCAAACCCCAATTGATACAAAAAATTCGCTTCCTTTTTAGTCTTTCTTTCTGGCCCCGAGTACTCTAGTTAAAGAGTTGGCAGTGAAGATATAAATTGGTACAAATTAAGAGCAGGTTCAAGGAGCATTTGAGTGGAAGTGCAAACGAGGGACGGGGTGGTAGGCTATGTTCCTCTAAGGTTCGTGGCTGAACAGATATCTGCCCGACGCCGCGCAGTGGTTTATAATTACCGCACAGCAAATTTTGTAAATTATTGAACAAAAATGGATGCTGTGCAGCTTTGCACACCAGTTGTTTTTTTGTTGTAAATATTTACTTTGCACATGGACCAACGTATCTTAGGGGAACATTACTGCTAGTGTCGTGTGTTATCATCTGACCATAGTTTACCTCCCTTGATGGTAAAGAATTTTCGAGCAGACCACTGCTTTTAGGAGGTCAATAATTTGAAGGTTAAAATTTCAACACGATAAAGATGGTAAAGAAAAATGAGTTGAGATTAAATCTGTTTCATATGGTGAGTAAATCTTTAAATTACAATACGCTTAGAAATTTTGATCAGAAATAATGTTTGTTTCTTGATTGTAAAGTTATACACAATGCTGTGACAGTCTGCTGTGTTTTAATTTGTGTTTTATCTTATGTCTAACTAGAGTGAACTCTACTTCATAAGTCTTTAGTTGTATAATGCATTTTAAGAAATGTTATACGATTGTTTACACAAAATGTTTAAATCTCTGCTTGAAATAAATCTATAAGTTACTGTAAATATGATGTTTGGCTTTATCATTATTATAAGGTAATCAAAGGTTTCCCCGTTTATTTCATCAACATGTATTGAAGTTTGTAAGAGTTCATTCCCATTGTTATTTAACAATGTCATGTCTTAACAAAAGTGATTGTAAATCTTAAACCAAAGGCAGTGACCATAAAAAATTAATATATTTTTCCACCCATTAATGTATCGCTAAAAACAAATTTTATCATATGACGTAAGACTAATACATTAAATAACTCACGATTTCTAGTGTCTTGTTTTCTCTTCATTTTCAGGTCACCCGAATGCTATTTGCCGTTTCCTTTTTCTTCCTGCTGCTCAACGGACCGAGCCACTTTATAAGAGCGTACTTCGTCTTCGAGGTTCTAGTGCACCCTAACGAGTTCACCAGCGGTGCTCAAAGTACCATGCCTTCAGCGGCCCAACAGGCGCAGGTCATGTGTGAGGTAAAGGACTTGTGGGGTTAGGGGGAACGGGCTTTTGAGGTTAGTTTGCGAGGGGCTAAGGGCACTCGAATACAGAGGTGTGACTAAAGTGTGCTGGGGGTACGGGCATCACCAGGTGACGCCATCACAAGTGGTGAAACCAATATGTAAAATTCTGTCTGTATGTTCCCATTATTTGGCACAGGCAGACTTGGAATACGTCTGTGGGGTGAATTGTGAGTGGGTGACACCACGAGGTGCCGCACTGGGAGACACCAACCCTAGTGACGCATCTCGTCGAATAAATCTAGAACCAATGTAACGACAGCCTTGTGAAAATCATATTTTTTAAAATTACATTCTATTGATGGGATACATGTGGGCTTAATAATTAAAACTAGGGCTGCTAACGATAAATTTACATTTAATCGTTAGCTTTTGAAAATTAACTATTAATTAATGGTTAATTTCGATTAGATTCAAAAATTGACATTTGTGGTGTCATAAGTAACATTTATTTAACGTACTTGTCGAAAATCGAAATAAAACTGGAATATCTTCTTTATATGACATCTTTTAACCAACAAGGGAAACAGACAAGTGTATTGACATTATTTGGTTCAAGTGATGAGCGGGTCTTATTGAGAATATAACCAGCCGATCTGAAAAATCGTTCACATAGCTTTAGATTGTCTCAGTTAAAGTTTCTGATACTTTAGTGGATGTTTGTTTTGCAGGTGATATGTAAGCGAAGTGTTAGAACCAGGGTAGCAATGTTCCCTTTAAGCAGCGCTTAAAATATTGCACAAAAATGGACCTTACCTAGCTTTGCACACGAGTTTTTTTTTAAACTTTGAATACGGATTAACGAAGCTTAGACTTACAGGGAACATTGCATGGTAGGCAAACGATTTCTATCAATGGACACAATAACCTTTATCAACATTTTGAACATTCACGCCAGTCATTAGTTTAAAACCAAAATGTTCGTGTAATCGTCCCGAAATTAGTTTATATTTATCGGCCGAAATATTTTACTTTTTGACTTCAAGTACATTTATAAGTGGTGGGTCGATTTTTATCGTTAAAAAAAATTTTAATCGTTAAAACTTTTTAATATTAAGAACAATGTTGGGGTAGGAATATTGGGAGGCTCAATTATCCTTCGACTCCCGTAATTTTAGAAGCAATTTGTGAAAGCAATTGATTTGTTTAGTTTCAAAATTATTTATTTGAAATGACATTTAATGTAATCTAGAATGATAGTTAATGGGGTTTTCCCGCCATGTGAATGATTATGTTAGATTGTTGGGTGGTGCGCATTATATTGACACATTCTTGGTGTGATGTAGTGTGAGGGGATATGACGTCATTTTGTGTTCAGTTTCAGAATTACTTATTTGAATCGACTTTTAATAGAATCTAGAATGATTTCCCTCGAATAAAAAAAATCTGAAATTCCATGTTGGAAATTGCATTTAAATACTCATCCGAGTTTTTATTTCTTGGTTTTTTTTTAATGATAAGACAATGTATTATTTAATTTTTCCTTTATAATTATTTTGTTTAATTTGTTTATGATTTCAGTGCTTTTAAATATTGCACGACATAACTAAAACAAATAACAAAACAGCTACACACCAATGAAAGCTGAAAGCATTAAATAAAATATCCCAGTGTTATACGTTGCAATTGTCTTACCTCCAACAAACTGAAAAGCTTCATATGGGATTCAACATTCACAACCTAATTTTTGTTTCCTTCTATTCGTGGTTTCGTGGGGATGGGTGTTTTTTTTCCTTCAAACTTGACTTCAATCACACCTTTATTGCACAGCACAGCTAGCTGAGTGCACTGTTGTTTAAACAGAGTGCGGAAAAGTGCTCGCACTAACCACGGTATTATTATCAGTGATAACACGTTAGGCCACCAGCGCGAGCAAGCCATCCCGTGTAATTAGCTGCGCGTGGTCAAGGGCGAGTCGTTACGATCTTTGTACTTGCTGATTCTAAAAATAGCCAGTAGCCCTCGTCGAAATACACCACGCATCTACATTGTTAAATTACTGTTGCCATGACAACGCAAACAAAAGGGAGCATGGTACAACAGAGAAATCAACTCTGACGACAAAATTACGACTGGGTGTGTTTAAACCAAATTAGTCTTAATTCAGTAAGCAGTGCAATTTTTGTTGTATGTAAGGGCTTTTGTATGATCTCATTCCATTTCTGAAATGTTGTCCATTCAAAAATATCCCTGCACTATACAGCACAGATTCATACAATTCTTCTTCTTCGTTCTCAAAATCTTTTGATAGAGGATTTAGACAGCAAGTCCTATATTTGTGACGAACTGCGCTGTGGCTGTCAGTTGGTCCAGTCCACCATAGAGATTCTCATCGAGGGTAGCTTCCTGGGGCATTTTAATTTGGTCAGTAGGGTTTACTTCCTTTTCTCTGCTCCTGACTCCACGATCAGAGGAGGAAGAACCACCAGCTCGCTTGGGTGGGCTCCTTCGAGGCGGAGAGCCCGACCCCCTACCTGCGCGGCAGGATTCCACAGGCAGGACGACACAAATATATTTGTTAACTTCTATTACCTCCATCATTTTGAGTTTTGCGTGCCGACGAGTTTTGCGCCCATTTTGGCCCGTGGTCTCCGACTTCAGCCTGCTGTTTTTCTGGATGTGCTTCCATAGCCTTTGGTCAGCCAAGACCATCTGCAAGGCAGCAGTTGATTTTTTTCGGAGTTTTCTCTCCTAGATGAATTGCTATCCCTAGCTGACGGCTTCATCTGTCCGGGTTTAGAGTTTGAGCGCTCTATGTTCGCTTTTTGCAGTCATTTCCTTGGGTTTATGAGGCATTTTTTAAAGAGTATCCTTACCACGGGATACCCCACCTCACGCTCCACGACAGCAAACGCCTGAGGACGCGCTTGGTAGGAGATGGTAGCTCCCCAAAGATTCATACAGTTAAACATACAAGGGTCAAATTCAGGAATTTCATTTGGAGACAATTCCACTGAAATCATTTCATTTATTCTCATTAGTTTTTCTATAATTTTAAACAATACCAAACTTCCAGAACTGAAGAGCGATCATCTGAATGCGGTAGTGACGCGCTGGGAATATAGACGCGCCCCATTCCGGGAGAATAACACTCGAGTTGTCTGATGTTGATGTCACCACATCCCCTAATACGTCATCACTTTACCTTCACATGTCATTGATGTCACCACATCCCCTAATACGTCATCACTTTACCTTCACATGTCATTGATGTCACCACATCCCCTAATACGGCATCACTTTACCTTCACATGTCATTGATGTCACCACATCCCCTAATACGTCATCACTTTACCTTCACATGTCATTGATGTCACCACATCCCCTAATACGTCATCACTTTACCTTCACATGTCATTGATGTCACCACATCCCCTAATACGTCATCACTTTACCTTCACATGTCATTGATGTCACCACATCCCCTAATACGGCATCACTTTACCTTCACATGTCATTGATGTCACCACATCCCCTAATACGTCATCACTTTACCTTCACATGTCATTGATATCACCACATCCCCTAATACGTCATCACTTTACCTTCACATGTCATTGATGTCACCACATCCCCTAATACGTCATCACTTTACCTTCACATGTCATTTATGTCACCACATCCCCTAATACGGCATCACTTTACCTTCACATGTCATTGATGTCACCACATCCCCTAATACGTCATCACTTTACCTTCACATGTCATTGATGTCACCACATCCCCTAATACGTCATCACTTTACCTTCACATGTCATTGATGTCACCACATCCCCTAATACGTCATCACTTTACCTTCACATGTCATTGATGTCACCACATCCCCTAATACGTCATCACTTTACCTTCACATGTCATTGATGTCACCACATCCCCTAATACGGCATCACTTTACCTTCACATGTCATTGATGTCACCACATCCCCTAATACGTCATCACTTTACCTTCACATGTCATTGATGTCACCACATCCCCTAATACGTCATCACTTTACCTTCACATGTCATTGATGTCACCACATCCCCTAATACGTCATCACTTTACGTTCACATGTCATTGATGTCACCACATCCCCTAATACGTCATCACTTTACGTTCACATGTCATTGATGTCACCACATCCCCTAAAACGGCATCACTTTACCTTCACATGTCATTGATGTCACCACATCCCCTAATACGCATCACTTTACCTTCACATGTCATTGATCTCACCACATCCCCTAATAGGGCATCACTTTACCTTCACATGTCATTGATGTCACCACATCCCCTAATACGGCATCACTTTACCTTCACATGTCATTGATCTCACCACATCCCCTAATACGGCATTACTTTACCTTCACATGTCATTGATGTCACCACATCCCCTAATAGGGCATCACTTTACCTTCACATGTCATTGATGTCACCACATCCCCTAATAGGGCATCACTTTACTTCACATGTCATTGATGTCACCACATCCCCCAATACGGCATCACTTTACCTTCGCATTTCATTGATCTATATGATCCGTGTATACGAGCGGGGATAGGATCCATAGATAAGATCCGTATAATGCTCCGTAGATGTTATCGGTAGACAACCGTGATTATAATCCGTAAACTTGATTCAAAGATAGGAGCTGCATATATCAACAGTTCATAGGATTCGTAGACATAATCAGTAAAGGTGATTCGCAGAAATTAGCTGTAGATAGGATTATTTGATAAAGAAGATATTACCAGTTGATATAGGATTGGTTGATCTTACCCGTAGATATTACCATTTGATATAGAATTAGTTGATATAGAAGATATAACCAGTTGATATAGAATTAGTTGATATAGAAGATATTACCAGTTGATATAGGATTAGTTGATATAGAAGATAAAACCAGTTGATATAGGATTAGTTTATATAGAAGATATTACCAGTTGATATAGGATTAGTTGATATAGAAGATATTTCCAGTTGATATAGGATTAGTTGATCATATCCGTAGATATTACCAGTTGAAAGAATCCGTATTTCAGATCCTTAGATGTCGTCTTTGCTTTAAAATTTATAAATCTCGATTTGTCCAAAATTTTCCGATTACAAAATGGTAATAAAATACCACTTTTTTTTACTCGATGCCTCTCTTCTCCGTTAATCCTTCTCTTTTAATCTGAAATATTCTTACACAAATATTTCTCTTTACATTACCTTCTGCATGTCTCCTACTATTGGTACTTACTTTGTAACAGCCACCTTTAGTCCCCCTCATGTCGACTTGAGTTATCATTTCCTACCTATTTAATTACGCTTCACGTATAAGCCTTGACCTTATTTATATAAAGAGTATTATTTCGTTGTGTTTAATTAAAAAAACAAGCATCAATAAAAGACAAAACCTAAAAACAAATATCGAAATGTGCACTACATGTCTACTGTCTACAGTCTACTGTCACATACATCCAGTAGGTACTTACAATACTTTCAAACTTAAATAGGGTAAAGATATGCAAGCATATTCCCATAAATAGGTTCATGCATAGTTAATGTATAAATTCAAGTGCTAAAAACTTTGATATAAAATCTTCACCCAATGAAAAACATATCTACTTTAGCATTTTAGGTTCCAGTTTAAGTCCCCACGCAAACAGGGTAAAGATATTATGTTTACTAACAACTAAGGACAGGCCAAACATTCCCACCGTTTTGGACTTTTTTATGTCTTTCACAAATCCCATAGGCCGTAGACCGTAGACAGTAGACCGTAGACCATAGGCCTTTTACATTCAATTCTAAACTCCAGTAATGGAATTTATACTTGACTCTCAGTTGAAGCATCTCCTCACCTGCCGTTCATCAAACATTCTCTTCCCTCCACAGATCATCTTCTACCTGTGCTTCGCCGTGAACCTCATCATCTACCTCACCTGCGGCGACAGCTTCAGGAAGCAGTTCAAAGACACCTACTTCTCCTTCTGCTTTCGCCGCAACTCCCCGGGGGGCTGCAGCGAGATGACGGCCATGTCCACGGTCCGACTGGAGGAGATGGACAACCGGAACGAGGACCAGACGGCCCTGATTGAGACGAGCCCCAACGTCAACAAAGACAACAACAACGTGTGTTCGTGAGGGGTGCGTAACCCTCACCAGCACCCTCCCACGGAGGTAACAGAATTTACAGTTTTCTTTCCAACCACGGAGAGGTGCTCAACAATAATTTAACGATCAAAGAGAATCACGAGCCCCGTGACAACTGATGGTCTTCATTTGATGGTGAAACAGAAACTTTGCCTACATCTTTATTTTCATGTAAATGTTCAGAGAGGAAATATGAAGAGCTTTACATTTCTGTTTACTGATAGAGTGCCTGTAATAGATGCAATATTGGAGCCTTGAAAGATGTTAGGAGGCCCTACCAAAGTACACGTGATTTCATCTGTAATAGATACGATCATGTGATATTGAAAAAATGTTAGGAGGCCCTACCAAAGTACACGTGATTTCATCTGTAATAAATACGATCATGTGATATTGAAAGATGTTAGGAGGCCCTACCAAATTATAAATGATTTCCTTGCCATGGCGTCTCGATGTTGTATTAAAATCATTTTTCCTTGTGGATCGATGTTTTTGGATCAAAGAAATCACTTTAAACCATTACATGTATGGGACTATATTAACAGGAAACACACAATTAAAGTAGTGACTTAATTGGAACGTGTGTTGATGGCTTCCACTGGTTAAAACCGATGTCCTACTCGATGTCCTACTCGATGTCCTACTCGATGTCCTACTCGATGTCCTACTCGATGTCCTACTCGAAACTGAGTCAAGCGCAACGATGGGGCCGTCCATAAATGACGTCACGCACCTAGGGGGGAGGGGGGTCACACTTTTGTGACGATGCGTGACGAGGGGGAGGGAGGGAGGTTGAAGAAATGTGACGTCACATCAAAAGGGTAACTTGAAATAAAACTTCCACTGAAATATTTGATCGCATACAATTTATTTAATGACATTTTTTTATTTAAAATTTTTTTTATTTAAATTATTTTTTTAAAACCATCAGTGCCGGTCCATAGGGCATCAGACGCCGGTTTGCGTAAGTTATGAAGAAATGAAAATTAAATCTAATTATAATCCCTTAAATTTGAGAACCCACAAGAGAACATATAAAAATTGTTACCCTCTGTCGTTTGATGTTGACATCAAAGCATTTGTGATGTAACCGCAGCTCCGTTTGGTTATCGGCGAACTTTTTTGCAACTAACCCCAAAATATACAAGTTCATGTGTGCGTTACCCCCCTCCCAGACTCGGGCGGGGATTTGGGGGAGGGAGCGTCGTTAGGCCCCCCCCCTTAAATGCAACTGGTGAGTTTTTACAAGCATGATAAGTGTCTAAAAATGATATGAATAGGATTATTTTAAATCAAAACGACGCGGAATATCCATTTATTGTTTTATTTTTATTTTTATTTTGGGGGGGGGGTGTCTATTTGATACAACTATAAACGTTTTAAGTTTGATATAATTGTTCGATTAATTTTTGGTCTAACGCCCCTGGCCATTCTAGATATAATAGTATTCATTAACTTTATTGAATGCATCAATTCTGGACAGCTGGCCATTCTAGATATAATAGTATTTATTAACTTTATTGAATGCATCAATTCTGGACAGCTGGCCATTCTAGATATAATAGTATTCATTAACTTTATTGAATGCATCAATTCTGGACAGCTGGCCATTCTAGATATAATAGTATTCATTAACTTTATTGAATGCATTAATTCTGGACAGCTGGCCATTCTAGATATAATAGTATTTATTAACTTTATTGAATGCATCAATTCTGGACAGCTGGCCATTCTAGATATAATAGTATTCATTAACTTTATTGAATGCATCAATTCTGGACAGCTGACCATTCTAGATATAATAGTATTCATTAACTTTATTGAATGCATCAATTCTGGACAGCTGGCCATTCTAGATATAATAGTATTCATTAACTTTATTGAATGCATCAATTCTGGACAGCTGGCCATTCTAGATATAATAGTATTCATTAACTTTATTGAATGCATCAATTCTGGACAGCTGGCCATTCTAGATATAATAGTATTTATTAACTTTATTGAATGCATCAATTCTGGACAGCTGGCCATTCTAGATATAATAGTATTCATTAACTTTATAGAATGCATTCTTGACATCGCAATTCGAGAGTAGCACTGTATAGATGTCCGGGTTTGTACCGGGCTGTCCGGTATTATCGTTTTTTTTGTCCAGTGGCAAAAATGGAAGAAATACCGGACATTTTACATTGAAATATTGTGCCATCGACAAAATTCGACACTAGTGTCCGGTATTTTTTAGACAGCCACCTGGCAACCCTTAGCACAAAACAACTTTTCCTCTTAACTCAGTTTTTAAGGCATTAATTTTAAATATCCCAGAAAGGATACTTGATACACTAAAGTCATGTGGATTAAGATTATTGTCACTCGTTTCAATATAAATGAAAGTAAGGTGGATTTAGGTGTCTTCATATAGTACGTAGGTAAGAAATCTACAAAGTTGTCAAATTTTAAAAATGCATTTTCTGTAAGGAACCGGTTCAATAATAGGCGTATGTTTGAGGCGTACACGTACAAATTACGGTACACATGACGTATTTTAATGTATCTAGTGGATTGAAGTGGATGTTATATGTCCCAAATGACTCTGCATTACCCCCAAGAATTGTTCCCTTTGACCCCAGATGGGGTAATTTACCCCTGTTCGCCGACCTCTTTCTTACGGGATGCCCGACAGTCAATTGAGGGATTTTTAAAGACTACATTTAAAAAATATTATTTTAATATATTTTTTTAAACAAAGAAGTTAACCATGATGATTAAAAGTCAATGTTTAATTTGTATGCAGTAAATAGAGTATAATCTAAGAATGTTAAAACAGTTCGTTTTTTGAAGGCCGGTTAAACGTTTTAAAAAAACGGACCAGTTCAATCGGATACCTAAAAATTAAAATTATAAAAGTTTATGTTTATATTATTATTAACCAGAAAAGAGCGGATTCTAGTGAATTTATATGCCCACAATGATTCAGCATTACCCCCAAGAGTTCCCTTTTTACACCGAATGAGATAATATACCTCTGTTCACCGACCCCTCGGTTATAACCGCCCGATAGCGGTAGCCATCTTTTTTTTATTAGTTTATAAACTCCACAAGAGAATGCAACAATTTAAACACGCCTCGTCCATTGGTGGCATTATATTTACAACTCTTGTGTGATGCACTTTAAATCGTAAAAAAAAATTGGGGAAAAAAAAATAACAACAAAAAAAAACTCGTGAGCTTCGGAGTAAAAAGTTATGACAATATTGGATATTTTAGTAATGTCATAGTATTTTTCAGTCTTTAACTTATAGGAATTACTGTATTTTGCGCGACGCACAAGATGACACCCTACTTTCCTGTACAAATGTGGGGTTCGTACAGTACTCGCCATATTCCTCTTCCAGCGCATACCAAATAATTTTTAGAAAACATGAGATTTGATATCAATGTGGTAATTTTAGATCAAATGCCTTTGACGTGCATATACTTAACGTGTGTTACGATATTACAATGCAGACCAACACTAAATAAATACTTAAATGACAAAAAAGTGATTTGAAACATACTTATTTTCAAATAGGATTTAAGGTGGGTTTTTTTTTGGGGGGGGGAGTGGGGGGGGTCAAAGATTTGTGACGTATTTTTGGAGGGGGGGTTTTAACTTTTTGTGACTACGCGTGACGACGGGGGGGGGTGAAAATCGGCCGAAATAGCGTGACGTCATTTATGGACGGCCCCGATGTTGTGTTAGCTGTTATATGGAGAATTGTTGGATGATAACGAAATAAATGTGCAAAGAATTGGTTTAGAGTAGCACTAAACAGCACCAAAATAACAGTAGAGCTTACGTCAGCATCTGAAAAACGAAACATTCTGGTCTGCAGTTCAAGCCGTGGTCATAAACGAAACATTCTGGTCGGCAGTTCAAGCCGGGGTCATGACCCATCACACAGTCAACTATTCATAACATCATTTTAGAGCCACCGCTCTCTCTGCAAAGTGTATGGACAGAAAACAGTTACCGCTGAGAATATCTCTACAGATATGTTATTTTATGTGTGTACTTTGGAAGAGCCTAAGCTCAATAAACGTATTCGCGCAATTGATTCCATATGTGCTTTTACATGAGTCTCGTCACTTGTCTCATCTTATGTGAAACATATCAAACCAGCATAATGGCCGTACGAAGGCTTAGAAAAATTGGTTTTATGAAAAATATAACTGCAAAGAACCTTATCCAAGATGTATGTGATCAAACACACGAAATGACAAATTTGCGGCGAACTAGAATTTGTGTTCTTCATATCGTATATGCTTTCATACATTCTCCGTTATGGCTAATTAGACGTTTGGATGACCAAATATGTTGAAAGGAAATAGAACGCATCTCATTGTAGAGCATACATGGTGAACATATGGCACGCGTGCCACAGTCGGCACGCAGAGCCTCATCATGCGACTTAAATATTATTTCCTTAATGAAACAGCCTAGCCAAACCCCCATTTTCGGGCTTCATTGGAGTGTTGGCATTTTGCTATATAAATAAGTGGGTTTTAGTTACATTTCGCACACGCGACCCCAAAAAATGTTCGCCATCACAGTTGTAGTCAGTTGTAGAGTAACAAATTGGAAAACTAAAAATATTTGTCATTCGGAAAACTTACTCTCTTCTTTTCAAAAACTTATCAACTGTCAAATTTCATAGCATTTCGTTCAGATATGAGGATATTTTCTTGGATATTTTCTCGGAATTTTCTTGGAAATTTTCTTGGAATTTTCTTGGTTAAAGTACTTAAAGTTTAAAAAATGAACACTGTGAAAATGTAGATGTAGCTAATATTAATCTAAGACGTAGCTCTGTTGTAGACCAGGGATGGTGTCATATTTCTGACTGGCGTAGAACCTCCCAGGATCTTGGTCTGCCGTATCGACACCCTCCCAACATTGCATAGTCACCTTCCTGGCTCAGTCTGCAGATACTACTCAAAAATTTATTGAGAAATAAATGGCATGAACCACTTAATTAACACATTTGCAATAGTATTCCTATTGTTGGTGGTGTTGTTGTCCGAGTACACCAAAATGAACCAGCTTTTAATTGGGAAAACTCGTTTGCAAAATAGAGGTGAGGTTAGTGTTGTAAAAACTGATTTTTTAAAATGAAAAATTGAGAGAAATTATAAAGTTTTATTATGTATCTTTAAATTCAATCAACAGAATTTGTAACGTATAATAAACCCTACTTTTTAAGTCTAATTATAGGTCCATAAAGTTAATCCCGGGTTTCAATGTTTTTGGATATTGACGATGCAATTAATTATTTAAATGGTTTAGATAATTTTTTTCAACATAATTTAAGGTTTGAATTAATCGTTTAATTTACAAATTGGAAAGAAAATATTTTACTGTTATGTTTTATCTCTGTCTTACCTATTGAAGCTGCGATCATTAATTTTAAGTAAGAAAGGGGAAGGAAGTGTAATAATATCTACATGAAGAAAATTTAATTGAATTGATCCCCTTTATAACAGGTCGAGTCTTGTATATTCTTGGATGGTTGACTATAACTTCAATGCGTCCATATTGGCGAATTCCCAGGAGTTTAAATCTGAACTTTTGATACAATAAATTAAATATTTTTTTTATAATGTATGAAAGATGTGTAACTTGAAATAATCAGTCAAACATTTTTGTGTGTGCTTTCTTCGGCATTGACTGTAATACATTCGTGTGTGTGTGTCTTTCAAGACATGATTCTAGACGTGTCCGTAACATTTTCAGGGGCCTTCGAACTATTTAAGAGGTCAATGAATTCAAAATATAAAAAGTTTTGAAAATATTAATTCAGTATTTCTGAATAACAGAACAGAAATTGAAAATAAAAATGTGTATCTTCAACCGTATAATATGAGAAGTTGGGCTGTATTAAAGAACATAAGCTACTCCACTCTTTACATTAGGAAAGTCACATATGACGTCCTCAAATTCATTTTCCGCATCAAATCCTAATAAAGCTGAAAATAATGGCACAGAGGATATCCTTGTTTGTGACATTGTTGACAGAGAATAAATGTCTATCGATTTTAGTTTAGGAACCGAACATTCTCCT
>CALYLW010000208.1:891974-1094474 GCA_944989445.1 Ampullaceana balthica
CCACGAGTTAATATAAAGGATTTAATAAGAAAAACCCGTAAAAAACCAAGTTTTTACTATAAATCCTTTATGTACGAGACGTAAATAAAAGAATGTTCATTATAATACGCAGCGCCAGACCATCCAGAAATACAAAATTGCAGTTGTGTCGTAAAACATGTTTAATATAATGCGCACCGATCAGGAATATGTTTATAAAAAGAGTTGTCAATAAAATACGCACCTTATTGCGCGACAGAAAGGTTGTTCAATATGATACGCACCGCCACGCTCTATCTCAAAAAATAGAATGATACATAGGAATAAATAAAATAATCTAAAAAATCAATAATTTAATTACGGTACATGCGATCGATCTGAAATGTTGATACAATGTTTTTATTATCGGTACGAAATTGCCTGCAAAATTTCAGCTCGCTAGCTTACGAGCAAGTGGATTAAAAATCGATCAAAAGTTTTGGCGACAAGCAAGGGCGGGCGGCCGCAGACACCACGAGTTAATATAAAGGATTTAATAAAAACAACCCGTAAAAAACTAAGTTTTTGACTATAAATCCTTTACGTATGAGACGTACGTAACTAAAAGAATGTTCATTATAACACGCAGCGCAAGACCATACAAAAATACAAAATTTCAGTTGTGTCGTAAAACGTGTTTAATATAATGCGCACCGATCAGGAATATGTTTATAAAAAGTGCTGTCAATAAAATACGCACCTCATTGCGCGACAGAAAGGGTGTTCAATATAATACGCACCGCGACGCTCTATCTCAAAAAATAGCATGATACATAGGAATAAATAAAATAATCTAAAAAATCAATAATTTAATTACGTTACATGCGATCGATCTGAAATTTTTGGCCACAAGGGCGGGCGGTCGGGCGGGCGGCCGCAGACACCACAAGTTAATATAAAGGATTTAAAAAGAGGATTTGATGATGGTTAATTATACAATTAAAAAACTAAGGGGACGCCTTAGGCACCCTACAACCCCTATTATAAAATACTTAGGGTACATTTCAGAAAGTTTAATATTTCGTATTTATGAAACAAGGACAAGTTAGTCGGGCTTTTAAAAAAGGTCGGCGCCGTAGGCGCCCTAAAAAAGTGCATTTTTAAAAAATAAATAGCTTTCAGCTGAAAACTTCCGTCAATTTTGACGGGTGATACGCTAGTAATTTATATATTTTTTTGCGTACAAACTTCTTCCGCGTAATATTATAATTAATTGTATAACTTTATTTGGACTGGCAGACGTCAACCAAAAAATGGCTGACAGCATCAGCGCAGTTAAATTTAAACATATAACTAGAAAGTTGAGCAAAAATTTTGTTTTTAAGCTAACTGAGGATGGCAAAGTCGAAGATAGTGAAAAAGTTTACTGTGTTCACTGCCATAAACAATTCTCTTTTAAAGGATCAAATACATCGCTGACGTACCACCTTCACAAACATCCGATCAAGTATTAACACTTTGTCATAAAATTTACTTCAAAATATTCTTAATTTTCATATACCGGGAGAAATGTTCAGTTTAATGACAGCATAAATTTATATATTTGGCTTTAATCGAAATTATCGATTAATTAATCGATAATTTTTCAAAAGTTAACGATTAAATTTAAATTAATTGATAACAGCCCTAAAACAAATATAAGAATTTTGTTAACATATTAATTGTAATAAATATTTTATAATTTAATGAATAATTGATTTTTAAAATAATTTGTACTTTAATCCCCATTATAATCTTGTGTATAGTATTGTAAAAAGTAGGGTTTTTTTAATGGTATTCTGTAGGTAGTTCGGTATTTATATTGAACTCATTTTTGTTTTTTACTTAACTGATTTTTATTTATTTATTAGTGTTTTTTTTTCTAAGACCAATTTTTTCCCCTCTACTTTATTCCCCTCCACTTGGTTTTGACCCCAGACCTACTAACACAGATATATCACATGACGTTACCGTGCTGGCCTCAGAGATATGGGATGCCATCACGTGATATCTCTATCACTGGACGGTGCAGCGTGAGTGAAGCGATGGCGATTGAGTTTATGAGATCAACGGTTCTCACTCACATAACATTGTTTTGGCCATAAATTTATCTACCAACAAAACTTTCAGGGAGCCTTGACTCGGAGCCTTGGCTCGGAGCCTTGACTCCAAGTCTTGCTCGGAGTCTTGACTCGGAGTCGTGACTCGGAGCTTTGACTCGGAGTCTTGACTCGGAGCCTTGACTCAACACATTGCATGGGCTCAAGAAACCTAAAATACTTGCATTGTGCAAGAATATCTATTGGGAAAAATCGAGTTGATAAGTACATAGGATAAAACATAAAATACTAATAAAAACTTCTAAATAATTTTTTTTTCTTAATAAATGCTCGAGCTTGCACGCGTTGGCTTCATAAAGTCAGATGGGAATAAATAAATAATTTTATGTAATAATATGATTTTTAGTAGTAAAGTGAAATTGTGTTTTTAGAAATGTGTTATTCACTAGTCAGCGGCCTTTTTCTTTCGGATTTTTCTTTTAAATTAGTAGAAATAAGCAAATTACAATTTTGCAATATGGCGTCAAATTGTTATATATAATACTAGACTAAAACCCGCCCTTTGCAGCATCCCCAAGTTAACTTTCGGGGAAAATCTCGCAGAGGATTTTAATTATAACATTTTAATTATAAAATAAGAGACATGTGTTAAAAAGCTATCTAAAAACAAAATTTAAGAAACTCCTAACTAAAACAAAGTCAAATTAATTGTGTAAACCATCCCTTCCCAGACAGGATCCCAATTCCCCAAAACGAGTAATAACCCAACAGAATCTCGTACCCTAGTATGATCCGCTTTTACTAAGTTATCCCCCCTCTCAGTTCAATCAGGTTCCCGGATATGATCCCGTTTCTTAGCGAAATCTCATTTTTGGGTTGAGAAACAATCCTAGTAGCATCCAAATACTGACAGCTCCTGTTGTTGCTTGTATAACTATTTTAAATCCCATGAGATTGTCTTCTGTGTGGGATTCATGGGCGTCGCTAGGAATTTTTCCGGGGGGGGGGCAAAAAAATCCCACTTATTTTTTATTTTAACTGGCAATGCCATACAGGTACAATTTTCAATTAAATTCAAGTTTAGTATAAAATAAGGGTTGAAAAAAGCCTTAGAAATTAACAAGACTTACAAATTAGTGCTGTAATGGTTAAAATACAACATTTATTAATGCATTTAATAAATTAATTTTTTTTCTCAAATGTAGGGGGGAAAATGCCCCCCTTGCCCCCCCTTCCCTACGCCCATGATGGGATTATGAAGGTATTTAACAAATATGGCTACGATACATCACTATACGAAGCAGAATTTTTTGTTGCTAAAATTTTGTTTTACAAATTGATGCCCTCCTTTGGCCTCAAAAACAGTAAAATGTGTTCATTTAAAACACATTCAAATATAGCAACAAGATGTACAGATGTCGTATGATATAGCAACAAGATGTACAGATGTCGTATGATATAGCAACAAGATGTACAGCTGTCGTATGATATAGCAACAAGATGTACAGATGTCGTATGATATAGCAACAAGATGTACAGATGTCGTATGATATAGCAACAAGATGCACAGGTGTCGTATGATATAGCAACAAGATGCACAGGTGTCGTATGATATAGCAACAAGATGTACAGGTGTCGTATGATATAGCAACAAGATGTACAGGTGTCGTATGATATAGCAACAAGATGTACAGATGTCGTATGATATAGCAACAAGATGTACAGATGTCGTATGATATAGCAACAAGATGTACAGATGTCGTATGATATAGCAACAAGATGTACAGATGTCGTATGATATAGCAACAAGATGTACAGATGTCGTATGATATAGCAACAAGATGTACAGATGTCGTATGATATAGCAACAAGATGTACAGATGTCGTATGATATAGCAACAAGATGCACAGATGTCATATGTAACCTTGAGGCCAATGGGCGTGCAAATATTTTTGTACTCAAAGCCTACGTCCTAACATGGCTGACAAGATGGGTGAAAGAAAACCTTTTAAAAATAAACGATTTGCAGTTAACCCGTGTCTCAAACAATTAAGGGACAACACGATCATGTGTCCGCAGCTCTTCTGGGCTTACTATTTTCAGGTCACGTGACCTAGCCGTGCGTACTGCCACCAGAGCCGTGCATTTCTGCAGGAACCCGTGTATCTATTACTTGTGATATTCTGGGTGAAGCGTCCTTCCTGTAGTTTCTCTATGTTGGGTAGTGCGAATGATTCTGTCATTATGTTACATAGTCTCAAATATATATGCGTGTTTTACATAAGATTATGTTTAGGTCATTCATTTTATTGTCTTATGTGTATACATTCGTTATCTATTACAACTAGTATTCATCCTCTAAGCAATGTTCTCTCTAAGGTTCGTTGGTCCGTGTGCAAAGTGAAAAGATTCATGTGCAAAATTGCACAACATCCTTTTGTATGCTATATTTTACAAAATTTGCTGCCCGGTTATTCTAAACTGCTGCGCGGCGTCTGTCAGATATCCGTGTGGCCGCGCAACCGCGCAGCTTAAAGGGAACATTGTCTCTAAGCCCTTAAATTTGTCTTGTTAATAGTTATCATTTGTTGGAAAGGAATAATTTGATGTTCAATTGGAATATTACATAAATAATAATGAGAAAAATGTCTTTTTTGAGGCCCCTATCTTATTAACTCGTGCAGGATTCCGGATTCAACGATTCAACACTTCCGGATCTGTCGTACACTTTTTTCAAAACGCTCGTAAACACGTTTTCTGACTTGCTAGAGAGCTGAAATTTTCACAGTAGGTTTGGCTTGTGGGGAGGACAAAGCTATTAAGTTTTCAGATCGATCGAATGTAACGAATTAAATTAATGCATTTTTAGTTTATCTCTATATGTAACGGCCAGCTTTTGTTGACATTTTAAGCTTCACGCTGAGTTAAGTTCAGCCATCCGTGACCAAAAATTGCCCTTGCCTCCTCCGTTTTACAACAAAGGGTATTTAAAGCAATCTCAGTCTGTAAATGTTTGTCGCGTTTAGGCATGATTCATACTTTTTATTTATGTCTCATATATAAGGGATTTATAATCAAAAACTGTATATTTCGGGAGTTGTTTAATTCAATCCCTTATATTAACTTCCTTTATTTTTAAATCCTTTATATTAACTCGTGGTGTCTGGTTGGTTGATTGTTTGAGCTCTTGTCTAAAAAACTTTGGATCGCTTTTTAACCCACTTCCTCGTAAGCTAGCGAGCTGAAATTATGCAGGCAGTTTTTTTTTACCGAAAATAACAACGATGTATCAAAATTTCAGATCAATTGGATGTACTGTAATTAAATTATTGAATTTTTAGTTTAATTTATTTATCTCTATGTATCATGTTAAATTTTTGAAATAGAGTGTCGCGGTGCGTATTATATTGAACGACCTTTCCTGTCGCGCAATAAGGTGCGTATTTTATTGACAACACTTTTTATAAACATATTCCTGATCGGTGCGCATTACATTAAGCATATTTTACGACACAACAAAAATTTTGTATTTTTGGATGGTCTTGCGCTGCGTAATATAATGAACATTCCTTTGATTTAGTTGATCAAATTGTACATCTCAAATTAAATCCCACAATCGATCACAATAAATATCAATAAAACTTCTGAGTTCTGAGTCCCCCTGTGTGACTACTTAGTTTGTGACTAAAAAAATATTTTCTGCTTTTTCATGCGAGATTCTATATTCATCACCGCATCTTTTTAAAAAAGTTTTTTTGTTCATTTTATGGTCAGTGAAAACAAGTTTGATTCACACAAAAAAGATATGCATTCGATAAGCTTCCGTCATAGAGATTTTAGATAAAACGTTTTTTGTTATGTATTTGTGGCGATGTTTTTTTGTTGTTTTGTTCCCCCTCCCCTCCCTTTTATTTGCTAAATTATTTTTCCCATGCTATAGTACATAATTTAAATTCAGTTTAAATACTTGTGTTTATTCATTTATACTGATGAAAGTTTTGAGGAAACGTTTATTATTTATGTATTTTTAATTTATAAAGCTTTAAATTATTGTTTTAATTACACAATTCGTTGGTGTATCTGGTATGTAATATTAGGTGAACTTAAGTTTATAAGAATACTACATTAATATAAGGCACCACGTAAAGTCGAACATAGAGGGAGCTTTATTTTTGGATAACGGTGCTTTTTAAAATGTCTTTGCTTTTCTTACTATTCATTACCTTGCTATTTATTACATGTCAATAATACTAGATATTTTCTTGTTGTTTTGGTTCATTATCAAATTTTTTCTCTGAATATTTTATTCATTCATTTTATTTATTTTTAAATATTTAAACTTTGAATTAACTTTTTTTCTTCATTTCCTTTTTTTTTAAATAACATGTCTGTAATAATGTTTTTGTATGTACTGAATTAGGTTTTCATTGACAAAATGATCATACTTGATCTCAATTAATTTTTGTTCCTAGATTTCCAGAACCAAGCAACAAATATATTTCTCTCCCCCCCCTCCTCCCAGACGTCACGTACAAGGAATATATTCGCCAAGTCTTCACTCGTCCTATACAACTGATCTGGTGTTGAAGCGAAGGGAAGAGTGGGGGTAAAAGACGTGAACTCAGTGTAGAATCGATGTCGACGGCTCTTAAGAAACATATTAATCAAACACTTGGTTTGTAGAAGGTGAAAACTTTGTTGTCAAAATTATTTCTGGACTGAGATCAGCGTTGTACATAAATAAATGATTTACAATATATTTTAATTAATTACTTTAGAAAAGGTTTGTAGTTATAGCCATGGAAGTATTTCAAACTGCTATGATAAGTTGCTAGTACTGTGTGTATGCAGCGTACATTTAACGTTAAAATTCCCTATAAACGATTACAAAAAATGTTATTTTGATTATCTAAGGTTTCCTGGGGATTTGTTGGCAACATTTGCAAACCAAAGATGTCTGTAGTCATAAGAATTGTTTCTATATTATAGTGTTGTGGCCAAGCCTTCAAAATAACTCCCAAAACGTCAAAGCTCATACGCAAACTTTGAATTCCTTGTTGATATTTGAAAAAATAAAACAATATTCTACATCTGAGACCATAGAAGTAGAGTAAGATGCAAATACTGTAAAACATAGAGTTGTCAGGTGTTTTACTCCACACAGAAACTACATATAAGAAAATAACAATGGGTGGCTTTAGTAATGAAACACATTTTTCCAACTCATCCGAGTTTTGGTCAACGATTAACTTCAACGCAATCTACACGGCCCGAATCATCATGGATTCCACGTTCATCACTGTCGGCACTCTCTTCAACACGTGGCTGTGTCTCGCCATTCTGACCTCTTCCGCACTGAATTCGCGCCTGCGCAATAAGATCCTCGTCAGCCTATCCGTCTTATTCCTCACCGAGTCCGCAGTTCGCGGGCCTGTACAGCTATTGATGTTTTACAAACTTTGGAACGGCTACGAATTAAACTGCTCCCTTCTGACCAGCATTTACAACATACAGCTGATGCAGGACTTCATCTCCAACTGGACACTCGTGCTGCTGATCCTCTTCTACCTGGCCCAACTAATGGATTTTAAACTGCACCTACCGTTCGGGTCTCTGGGAACGTCCCTCGCCACGGTCATCGTCTTGGCTCTGCCATGGATCGCCTCGCTGGTCACAGTGCCATCCATCATGAAAGACTACCACAACAGAGTGAACATCACCGGCTTCTGGAAGCGATGCCTCTACCCGACCGACGATGCGTACGTCGTTTTCAAGTCAATCGACTCGGCAGTTCCTTTGGTCGTAGCTGTAGCAGTCACGGCGGTCGCTGTGGTGCTGCGGAGCCGGCGGTTCGCGCCGAGTTCTTCCGCCCCGGGCATGCGCGTGGAGCTGTTGAGTAAAGGTCCGGATGTGGACGAACACAAGCCTTACGTGGTGACCACTATCATGTCGGCTTTGTGCAACATCGGGGTCGTGCTACTGTGCTTCGACGTCACTATCTACAACCCGTTAACTAGGCAAGTTGGCTTCCTATATTATTGTGATCATGCCAATAACGTTGTCTGTGGGTGGTTGTTGTTTTTGTGTCTGTTACATTAAGCTGCTTGCCCTAGAGATGATTCACTGAAATAAAACACATTGTCATGGGGCTGGGGGGGGGGAATTGTATTCAAGACTTCTGCCCTAACTCCATCTTCTTGAAGTAAAGACGTGTGCCCTAACTCCATCTTCTTGCAGTCAATACGTGTGCCCTAACTCCATCTTCTTGCAGTCAATACGTGTGCCCTAACTCCATCTTCTTGTAGTCAATACGTGTGCCCTAACTCCATCTTCTTGCAGTCAATACGTGTGCCCTAACTCCATCTTCTTGTAGTCAATACGTGTGCCCTAACTCCATCTTCTTGCAGTCAATACGTGTGCCCTAACTCCATCTTCTTGCAGTCAATACGTGTGCCCTAACTCCATCTTCTTGTAGTCAAGACTTGTGTCCTAATTCCATCTTTTGAAAAATAAAGACAAAAAACTAAACCTCGCTAGCAGGGCGAGATTGGTTGTAATAGAATTAAGAACAAATTGTAAATTTTTCTTAAACTTGTAATTGTAATCTGTAGTTTATATTCGTAAATCGTGGTATCAAATTCATCATGGGTGTCAATAATCTTTATGTTTGGCACTAACATCTTATATACGTAAATCGTTTGGAACTTTTGTTTAAATGTAAAAGATTGTTTTATGACATTACATAAGTTTGTTTTTAGAACATGTCCTTATTTCCGTAGTCTATAATTTCAACAGTATTATTTATTTTTCCCACATGACCTTCTGATTCAGGTTGTTGTTTGTCATCATCTCTGTCCTGCTATCAGATGCCCGTGTTTACCTCATTCCCTTCTCTTGGCTGCTGTTTGCTGACATTCGGGAAAGGCTCAAGACGTGGAGACCGTGGTACCGTCCCGGTCCGGGCATTGACCTAACCGTCAACTACAGCAGTGGTGGTGGCACCCAGGAACATTTTTAAATGACCTTGTGCAAAAACGGTTCATGGCAATTTGGTGGCATTAAGATGAACATCGCTTAGCTAATGACCTGGTTTGCGTATTTAGTCACCTCGTAACATGAAAACAAAACAAAAACCAAACACTGACTCCACCCAGCTGAAAGGGTGTGTACTATGTGTACCAGCTGAAAGAATGTGTACTATTTGTGCCAGCTGAAAGAGTGTGTACTATGTGTACCAGCTGAAAGAATATTTACTATGTGTACCAGCTGAAAGATTGTGTACTATGTTTACCAGCTGAAAAAAGTGTGTACAGTGTGTATCAGCTGAAAGAGTGTGTACTATGTGTACCAGATGAAAGAGTTTGTACTATGTGTAACAGCGAATATTTTCACTGTCAGCACGTGACCAAATTTTGAGACTTAAGTGACGTCCCTTGTGTTTAACCTGGCATCATACTAAGGTCAGGTGCGGCAACTTTAAAGCAGCTAGATCCCTAAGGTAACTTTAAAGCAGCTAGATCCCTAAGGTAATTTTAAAGTAACTATATCCCTAAGGTAACTTTAAAGTAAATAGATCCTTAAGGTAACTTTAAAGTAACTAGATCCCTAAGGTAACTTTAAAGTAACTAGATCCCTAAGGTAACTTTAAAGTAACTAGATCCTTAAGGTATTGTTGGGGATGACAGTTACTGGAATCTAGGTCTCTGTAAAAACAAAATAATAATCGAAACAATTTTTCAAGAACTTTTGTTACCATTGAGATTTTTTTTGTTTTGTTAAATTGTATGTATGTGGAGTTTTTAGCAACAAAGGCTTGGAGCATTATGTACTTCATAGTCATGTAAAATCGGCTTTACGGGTGATTGCTACGTCCATGGTTATGTTAGCAGGAGATTGTTCATATGAAAAATTCAAATATTATTTTTTTTAAGCCGATTAGGAAAAGTCCGAAACAGTGGACTTCCGGCCCAATTTATTGAGTCTAAAAGGGCAGCAATGTTTTTGATATATCAATAAAAAAAAGTTTCTACCAGAAGAAATATCAATGCTCAACAAAGTATAACTAAACAAGTTAAACATGAACTTATTTTAATTGTGTATAACTAAACAAGTTAAACATGAACTTATTTTGTGTATCGTACGTGACATAATGGCCGGACGACAGGGCGTCGACTAGATTTCCGAAGTCTCGGTTTTGAGTCACGATGAAAGCTGGAATTTTCTCGCCCCTCCCACCACCCCACCCCCATCCCCCGAATCTCTAGCTTCCCTGAGTCTACCCAGCTCAGACATTAGCTGGATTTAAACCATAGGCGGCTGGGCATTAAGTCTCACGAGCCACTATAGAAACTATGAATGCTGCCTCCCTTGCCCCTTAGATCATGTTCTAAGATGGTAACTTATTTTCATTGTACTTGTTGACTGAGGCTGTGCACTAACTTCTGTCGTTACATCAACATTCGAGTGGAAACATGACTGGAAATGTCAGTCTATGGTATACATGATGGAACAAGATCTTTTAGAATTAGAGCATCATGCACGTCAAACAATGATAAATTATGTTAAAGCTTTAATGTTTACTCTCAAATAAATAATCCAACATAAAGATAGTGTCTGTATTTTTCTTTTGAATACCCAATGTTGTATATTCATTTATCACCCAATGTTGTATATTCATTTATCACCCAATGTTGTATATTCATTTATCACCCAATGTTGTATATTCATTTATCACCCAATGTTGTATATTCATTTAACACCCAATGTTGTATATTCATTTAACACCCAATGTTGTATATTCATTTATCACCCAATGTTGTATATTCATTTATCACCCAATGTTGTATATTCATTTAACACCCAATGTTGTATATTCATTTCATACCCAATGTTGTATATTCATTTAATACACATTGTTGTATATTCGTTTTTATATAATTGATAAAATTCGGTCGGTGAAATAATTTGTTGTTGCAGATAAGGTAACATATTTTTCTAATCTTTCTTAATTAATTTGACACTGACGTCACACGTGTTTCATGTTTGATACTCGCCACATGTTTTATGGAGCACATTATACAGGTGGTGTTGGAGAGTACTAAAAGTATTGATCACATTATACAGGTGGTGTTGGAGAGTACTAAAAGTATTGAGCACATTATACAGGTGGTGTTGGAGAGTACTAAAAGTATTGATCACATTATACAGGTGGTGTTGGAGAGTACTAAAAGTATTGAGCACATTATACAGGTGGTGTTGGAAAGTACTAAAGTTTTGAGCACATTATACAGGTGGTGTTTAAACGTTTATAAATGCTTTTCTTAGTACTTGTAAACTTTCATTTTGGTTGGGATACATTCAGGGCCGACCTTAGAGTCGGGGCCCAAGGATACATACAGTGGCCGACCTTAGAGTATGCGGGGCCCAAGGATACATTCAGGGCCGACCTTAGAGTCGGGGCCCAAGGCAGCAAGCGATGAGCGGGGCACTAGACCCAAGAAAGCAGGGCCGACCTTAGAGTCGGGGCCCAAGGCAGCAAGCGATGAGCGGGGCACTAGACCCGAGAAAGCAGGGCCGACCTTAGAGTATGCGGGGCCCAAGGATACATTCAGGGCCGACCTTAGAGTATGCGGGGCCAAGGCAGCAAGCGATGAGCGGGGCACTAGACCCGAGAAAGCAAACGAGGCGTGTGACCCATGCAAAAATGTGTATTTCTACATATATTAAAATAATAGGAAATAAAAAATCTAATTACCAGGTTCTTATCTTTAACTCTATCACATCATTGACACATCAATAACCACAGATGTGTTCATTTACTTTCATTGAAGGTTTTAGAAATTTAAAAAATATATATAAATAATAATAATCATCATTTTTAAATCCCTTATATTAACTTCGCGGCCGTCTCATCATCTCTCTCATCATCTCATGGGCGGGCGGAAAAACAAAAGTCGAAAATGACCCACTTTCCGTGATCCGATCCAGCTGAAATTTGGCACACTGACCCGTCTGACCTAACAATGCATCGTATCAAAATTTCAGATCGATCGAACGTACGGTAATTAAATTAATGCATTTTTAGTTTATCCTTATATGAGGTATGTAATTCAAATTCACGGTTTGTTATTGTTTTTTTCCCACGTGAAATTTTGAGCTGACGCATTGAGGCGACCCAACGAAGTGACGGGGCGCTTTTGTTTACATTTTACGTGTCACTCTAAGCTCGGTCAAGCGAATCGGTGACCAGACTTTTCCCCTCTCCCCCTCCCACCCACCCCTCCTCCCTAGGGTTATGAAGCAAAGTTGAGTTAAGACAGATTCAGTCTGTAAATGTTTGAAAATAATCAATACTGTTAGTTATGTCTCATATATAAGGGATTTATAGTCAAAAACTTTGTTTTTACGGGTTTGTTTTATTAAATCCCTTATATTAACTTCACCGCCGTCTCTCTCTGTCTCTCTCTGTCTGTCGTGATCTCATGGGCGGGCGGAAAAACAAAAGTCAAAAATGACCCACTTCCAGTGATCCGATCGAGCTGAAATTTGGCACACGGACCCGACTCACCTAACAATGCATCGTATCAAAATTTCAGATCGATCGATCGAACCGTAATCAAACTAATGCATTTTTAGTTTATCCTTATATGAGGTATGTAATTCAAATTCACTGTTTGTTATTGTTTTTTTTCTTCCACTTCCACGTGAGTTTGAGTTGACTCCGACCGTCGTGCCGACACCCCCTCACGTCCCACTCCCATTTTTTTAAGACAAGGGACATCACTCGGTGTCAGTCTGTCAATGTTTGTAGCGTTTGAAAATAATCAATACTGTTAGTTATGTCTCATATATAAGGGATTTATAGTCATAAACTTTGTTTTTACGGGTTTGTTTTATTAAATCCCTTATATTAACTTCGCGGCCGTCTCATCATCTCATCATCTCATGGGCAGGCGGAAAAACAAAAGTCGAAAATGACCCACTTCCCGTGATTCGATCGAGCTGAAATTTGGCACACTGACCCGTCTGACCTAACAATGCATCGTATCAAAATTTCAGATCGATCGAACGTACCGTAATTAAATTAATGCATTTTTAGTTTATCCTTATATGAGGTATGTAATTCAAATTCAAGGTTTGTTATTGTTTTTTTTCTTCCACTTCCACGTGAGTTTGAGTTGACGCCGACCGTCGTGCCGACACCCCCTCACGTCCCACCCCCATTTAATACAGACAAGGGACATCACTCGGTGTCAGTCTGTCAATGTTTGTAACTTTTGAAAATAATCAATACTGTTAGTTATGTCTCATATATAAGGGATTTATAGTCAAAAACTTTGTTTTTACGGGTTTGTTTTATTATTATGATTATTATTATTTTAGTTTTTCCTTGTTGGTGACTGCATGCAGGATTTATGTAACTCAATGATTGAAACTCTTCATCAAGAACGCAACCTTCAAGATCCTTATATTCGCAGGCTGTGAGCTATTCTCCAGAATCATACTGCAATTCAGTATATCATTTTAAAGGATTTTTTGTAATTATTGAAAGTGATTTGAAAACAATACGAGTCTAGATACCTTCTTAGCTGTTCAAAGCGAATGGCCATCGACATAATGGCCATCGACATAATGGCCATCGACATAATGGCCATCGACATAATGGCCATCGACATAATGGCCATCGACATAATGGCCATCGACATAATGGCCATCGACATAATGGCCATCGACATAATGGCCATCGACATAATGGCCATCGACGTAGCTGCCATAGCAACAATCAGATTTATAAAATATGTGCGAATTTTTTCTTGCATCTACAAATCGTTCATCTTCTCCTTCAATGCACTCTCATGTTTTTGAAAATGAGTTCTTCTTCTAAGTCCCTGGAAATTTCTTTGCAAACGCTATTGCTGTTTCAAATGACCATTTCTGTAAGGTATGAACCATTTCCAAGTTGTCCTGTTAAATACAGTTGCTAGATCGACAAAAATATTTGTAATTCTTTGCTGATTTATTTAAATTGGAACTATATGTCGTACCAAAAAGCCATTGAAACAATAAAATTTGAAGTTCTTAAGTTTTCGATCACTAATTTGCTCTGCAAATTCAAAACGTGCATTTCGCCTGTTTGATATCGCACTGCCTTTACTCTTTCCACACGGCTTTCCTATCTTGATTCACAAAGTGGTTTCAGAGAGATATTTAGAACTTTCTTGAAAAGGATAGCCATCACTTTGTTAAGGCAGAAAATAAAACATAGATTTGTTGAATTACACCAAAAACGTCATTCAATCAGGAAAAGTTTTTGCCATATCAAATAGCATCAAGTGGTAACTGTGACATTTACTAGAGGTAAAAAATGCCCTTGGATTTAATTTTTTTAAACGACATTGTACGCGCCTGAAGTATGACCGATCATGATCGTATTCTTGACGGCGGATATCAGAAACATCTAACAGCCCTATTTGGTCACTTCCTACATGTGGAAGAAAATCAGCAGCCCTGAGCCTAGTGCTCTTCATGGGTCTTCCCGGATGACCCCCTCTGCCATCCTGCCCCCTAAGTGACTTTAAAGCTGAGGAACCCCCCCCCCACGAAATGGTCGCTTCTGGAGCGACCGCCTGGGCATACAGGACATAAAGTCGATAATGCCTCCCACTAAAAGTCTCCTCACTTCCAACAGTAAGACATCAAGCAGTTGTTGCGGTGGTCAGACACTTCGACCCCGGACGATTCGACCCCGGACGGTTCGACCCTGCCAGTCCCACCACATGCCGTTTCGACCTCAGGACGTTTCGACCCCGGTCGGGCCGACCCCGGGTGATTCGACCCCTGACAGTTCGACCACAGGACGTTTAGACCCCAGGAAGTTTCCACCACATGACGTTTTACCCCACGAAGTTTCGACCACAGGACGTTTTACCCCACGAAGTTTCAACCACAGGACGTTTTACCCCACGAAGTTTCCACCACATGACGTTTTACCCCACGAAGTTTCCACCACATGACGTTTTACCCCACGAAGTTTCGACCACAGGACGTTTTACCCCACGAAGTTTCCACCACATGACGTTTTACCCCACGAAGTTTCCACCACATGACGTTTTACCCCACGAAGTTTCGACCACAGGACGTTTTACCCCACGAAGTTTCCACCACATGACGTTTTACCCCACGAAGTTTCAACCACATGACGTTTTACCCCACGAAGTTTCCACCACATGACGTTTTACCCCAGGACGTTTCGACCCCGGTCAGTTCGACCACGGACGTTTGGAACCCGGACGGTTCGACCCTGCCAGTTCGACCACAGAACTTTTCAACCACAGGACGTTTTACCCCAAGACGTTTCGACCCCGGATGATTCGATAAAAAATAAATAAATGTACTTTTTAATTATTTTTTTTAAAAATTAATCTTTGGTATAAAAATAATTTAATTTAATATTAGTATATAAGTGAACTAATGAGAAACGGAGGGTGTTCTTAAATCAAAATTGTTCGTTAATTAATAGAGGAATTATTTTGTTTCACTTACCATAGTAAGTTTAAGTCTAAAAATTACTTTCTCAAATATGAAATGTTTTCCTTTAACTTTTAATGAATTAAATGCATACTTCAATGTTCTAGTAAAGAAAAATGATTTAGGATTAAGGGTGATTATAATATTTTACTAAATATGTATTAGTGCGCTATTTTATAATTATTTTATCCTGAAAAAGAAACCAAAAATTTGATTGATACCGCTGTTTATCTTAAAAAATGCAAGTATAAAAATATCAGTATTTAAACAAAACGAGTTTTACGTAATATTGGTACAATTTTAACAAGTATTAGTAATAAAATATTAAGCGTGGAGCCTGTAACTATATATATCACTTTATATTTCTCTTTCTATGTAGGCGTTCTCACAGTAATTAATCTTGTGCACAATAATTCACTGAAGAATTCGTTTATCCAAAACAACTTTAATATACATATATATATTGTACACATAAGAATCATTTGAGGTAATATAACGTGGAAATCTTGAGCTATTCACTATCATGCTTCCCTGTCGGAAGTCTACACACAACTGTTCGCCCAACACTTTCAACCAATAGAAATGCTCCTTTCTTCCCGCGTCCACCATACATGTGACCTTACGTCACAAAATTATGTTAATCAGATGTGACATTCACCCCCATCCTTCAAAAAAAAATGTTTATGAAATACAACATTTTTGGTCTTCATAAAATCAAATCAATCTATATCTATATTCAAATTTCAAATATTTATCATCAATGAACATTCATTTTCTTACATACAACTTCTGGATATAGAATCAATAAGAAAAAATCTGTAGGACTGTAACAGTCTAAACATAAGAAATAATGAGAAAAAAATATGTAGAACTGCAACAGTCTAACATAAGAAATAATGAGAAAAAATCTGTAGAACTGCAACTGTCTACCTGTGCTGAAAAAATGAAAATGGACTTTTAAACACATCTGTAATTTTGTGTAATTAAAACATTTAAATACTCAATATTATTAAAATTAACTAATAATCCAATGGAATTCAAACACTGTTCCTTGTCCATTGTTCAACAAATAAAAATATTAATATAACTACAGTCTCTGTTTGTATCCTTTAGGAATTCACAGACTAATGTTAAAACAGTCTCTTATTTTATCATTTAGTAATTCACAGAATGTCTTTTTAATAGTCTCTGGTTTTATCAGTTAGGAGTTCACAGAGTGTCTTTATTTATTGTCATTCTACTTAATATGTCTGCAACCACATTGTCCTTTCCCTTCACAGGTTTAATGTCAAATTTGTAGTCGGCTAATAGCATAGCCTAGTTCAAAGATAGTCATTCTTCAATTGACGAGTATGAATTCAAACCGATGGGCTCTGAATGTTTCCTCAGACCGTTAAATGTTCAACAGTTCACCAACCATGACTTCGATTATGTTCATTCATAATTTCAATTCCAGCATCTTGAATAAATTGCTTGGCTTTTGAGATGTCATTTTTGCTTCCAGATAATTCAATAGAATTTGGAACAGATGAGTCACTGTCAGAAACTTTTATCTGAAAAATATTGTCTCTATCTGTAAAGTTTTTGATTTTGCTTAATACACAACCAATTGTTCTTCCTAATTCAGATGATTTCACACAAATTGTTTCAGATTCACTAGTACCATCTCTTTCTCTGCTACTATGGTCTTCATTTC
This sequence comes from Ampullaceana balthica, assembly GCA_944989445.1. Taxonomy (NCBI): domain Eukaryota; kingdom Metazoa; phylum Mollusca; class Gastropoda; family Lymnaeidae; genus Ampullaceana; species Ampullaceana balthica. Next base: position 909,256 of record CALYLW010000208.1, read on the forward strand.
TTTTATCATATACTTGATTTTTAATAGTGGCTAAAATGTCACTAGTTTCTGTCTGTGCTCGATTTAACTTTATTATTTTTCTATCATTCATGTCTTGGTTTTCATTCTTTCTCCGTTGTTGATCATAATTTCTTTTTCTGGAGTCAAAATTGTATTTGCCTCTCCATGATCTTCTGCTTTGATTATAATCTCTATTTATGGAATTATGATTATTTCTTTCTCTCCATGATTGTCTTTCTTAATCATAATCTCTGTGTCTGGAATTATGATTATATTTTTCTCTCCATGATTGTCTACTTTGATCATAATCTCTATGTCTGGAATTATGATTATTTCTTTCTCTCCATGATTGTCTACCTTTGTTTTCAAAATGATCTTGTCTTGATCTTTCTTCTATTTTCTTTCTGATAGAGCTGTCATTAGGTGACACCCTATTCGGTTTTCCTTTATTGTGGTAACACTGCTTAGCCATATGTCCTGGCTTGTTACAGTACCAACAAATAGTTTGTCTGTTGCCTTGGTTTGGCAGACTCTGGTTTCTCATACCTTGCCTTTTTTCTTGACTTTTAATTTGTATAGCTGCAAATATGTCTTGTCTCTTATCCATTTCCACATTCGGATGAGAGTCTTTGAATGTTCGTAATGCATTTGTTAGCTCTGCTTGAGTACGAACTTTCTTGTCAGTCAAATATGTGAATAGGGTTGGTGTTGCATTTTCTAAAAACTTGTCAATTAACACCATGTCTATTATGGCCTTTGGGTTGCTCGTATCTATCGCTGTCAGTTCCAGCCATTTTGTTAGTTTGACTTGTGCTTCATGTACTATGATCTGTGGATCTTTGTCCATCTTGATTCTCATTTCATGAAATTCTCTTCTATAATCATTTTCTGACTTTCCAAAATGACACAGAAGTGCCTTTTTGACATTCTTATATATGCTTTTGTCTTCTTTGGCTATACTGTTATAAGCTTCAAATGCTTCTCCAGTTAATTGAGTCATTAGTTGTGCTGGCCAATCTTCTTCATTATAGCCTTTCATAGCCATTATGGATTCGAAATAATCCAGATAAACATCCATTTTTTCTTTTTGGCTATCATATTTTCTTACTTTGATAGTATCCCTTGGTGCTGACCTTCTATTTGTTTCATCACCAGGATTGTGGCCACTACTGTCTCGCTCCCTTTGTAATTTTAACTTATCGACTGCAAGTTGTTCAATTTCTCTTTTTACTATGAGTCTTTGCATCTCTTTTTCTTCAGCAATTCTTGCTTTTTCTTCAGCTTCTCTTTGATTTTCTTTTTCTTCAGCTTTTCTTCGCTGTTCTTTTTCTTCAGCTATTCTTGCTTTTTCTTCAGCTATTCTTGCTTTTTCTTCTTCTTCAGCTTTTCTTCGCTGTTCTTTTTCTTCAGCTATTCTTGCTTTTTCTTCAGTTTCTCTTACTTTTTCTTCAATGAAATCTCTCATTTCTTTTCCTTTTAGTCCGATCTCTTTAGCTATGGCAGTGAATTCCTTGTAGTGATCCATGTTTTGTTTGATTGAATAATATGAGTCTAGCAATTCGGTAAGGAATGTATGTATATATATTGATAAAGTTATAAATCGTCCGAATGAAAAATCTTGAATTCAAAAATGTTAAGTTCAAATAAGTGACACGTCTAAACCATGAAATCTAGTTATTGACAAGATGAGACAACAAAAGAATCCTCACACGGGATCTTTAGTATACTTTATATATACGCTCCCTCAGATTGACAAAATATATTAAATGGTCCGATCGTTTTGAATAAAAGTCACTTGGTTAAAATTTCAATTTTCGAGTAGTTTTTAAACAATTTAGTTCACTCCATTAATCCACAATTGCGATAATCAAACTCCTCACACAATGAATGGATAAAAATTCCGCTTCTTTATTTATAATTCACACCAACACATTGAATAGTCCATAGCTTTCTCAGTTCGATGTTATGTTTACTATTAATAATATTTCCTGGAATCAACTAGCATTAAGCCTGTTGACGTCACGACCTATATATGTTCACCGTGTGTCACCATTCAGTAAGCCTACACGACCCAGATTCCAGTACTGTGTAGTATGCTTGTACTGTCGTCGAATGTGACGTAGAACCAACTAGTCTGATCCAGTTTTATACACTGCGGACACGTGCCGATTATGCCGCCATTTTGAAATCTTCTTGTATTTTCATTGAACCACAAAAGTTTATTCACAGCTTCTTACGAACTTGAATATTCAAAAATACTATAGCTGTTATTATTTCTTATTTTAAAGAATACTTTCCTTTTTTGGAAATATCCAATACTTATTTCCACGAAACCTCTTTCAAGTCTTTCTTGAAATCTCTAGTACAGTGTTCACATGGAACTTTTACTTCGACACCAATGTAACTATGTATATATATAACTTTATATTTCTCTTTCTATGTAGGCGTTCTCACAGTAATTAATCTTGTGCACAATAATTCACTGAAGAATTCGTTTATCCAAAACAACTTTAATATACATATATATATTGTACACATGAGAATCATTTGAGGTAATATAACGTGGAAATCTTGAGCTATTCACTATCATGCTTCCCTGTCGGAAGTCTACACACAACTGTTCGCCCAACACTTTCAACCAATAGAAATGCTCCTTTCTTACCCGCGTCCACCATACATGTGACCTTACGTCACAAAATTATGTTAATCAGATGTGACAGAGCCCTGAAAAGCGCTGAGCCCAAGGCGGTTTTCCCGTTCGCATTGCCCTAAGGTCAACCCTGATTGTACCGCTCTTTGGGTAAAGTCTTTAGGAAAGGCAAGAAACCTTTTCAAAGGTAAATCAAAATTGATTTTTAAGTTGGTATTCCAAACATAAAGATAACAATAACAAAAACAAAATATAGATTTATTTTTCAAAATTACATTAAATGAAGTCATGGTAAATTTTATATAAAATAAGAGCCCATCATTAAAATGAAAGAAAGCAATCATAATGAAATGAAGCTATATTTATGTTTTCGGTCGTTAATGAATATAATAATTTATTTAATAATGTACCACTTAACAAATCTGAAACTAGTTTCAGTTCTCTAGATATTATTTATTGTGACGTCGTTTCAACAATTACAAATCTATTCAGTATTTATTGTATCAAGGGACATAATTCCTTTTTTTAAAAATGTATTTCTTATTTTATTTATTTTAATCCTAAAGTTGAATATATATAATACTTGCTTTTGTAGTTATATTTCAACTATTTTTAGTCATAAGACATTCCTTATCAAAACACTGAAAAGAATTTTGTTACTTTGTATTTAAATGTATTCCTAAGTAGAGTAGCTGTAAACTACATATTTTAAATATTTAAAAACTTAATAGTCGATTGAATAGCTCATCGCGCATTGCACCTTGGCTGCACGGTTCGCCATTGTATAGATAGAGTGGTTGTTCACTTTAATCGCTCCTAGAAAGGGATAACCTTAAAATAGAATTTATATATATTTATTTATATATATCTGATATTGACATCACTGTTAAATTGGTGCAAGAGTGCATTGGTGACGAAAGTCTTGGATGACTTTCAGCAAGCTCAAACTGAATTATGACATGACAGAAGCGCTCCTATTCAGCAACAATAAATCACGCAGTACTTTGTCTCTTCCGAATTCTATCCAGGTGGCTAGTTCTGATATACTGTTGAAAACATCGACTAGGAATCGTGCCTGCATTTTTTCTGCCAATAAGTCTATCAACAGCTTCATCAATCACATTTGTCGCTCTGCCTACATTGCCATTCGTCAGATCAGCTCAATCCGTCATTACATAACAGTTAGTGCAACAAAAACTCTAGTCTGTGCTCTTGTACTAGCTCGTATGGATTACTGCAATTCTCTTCTGTCAGGTGCGCCAAAACAATGCATTGAAAAACTACAGAAAGTTCAAAATTCAGCTGCCAGATTAGTTCTAAACGCAAAAAAACATGACCATGTTACTTCACTACTTTACTCACTTAATTGGCTACCTATACAAGCCCGAATTGATTACAAACTGGCCGTTCTCTGTCACAACTTCTTTTTTGACTCGTGCCCTTCCTATCTTATTGAGCTTCTGTCGGTCTACTCAGCAAGTCGTCAGCTACGCTCTTCTGCAGACACGCGCATTCTCTGTGTTCCTAAGACATGAACTAAAACATTTGGCGAAAGGTCGTTCTCTTTTTGTCAAGCCAAACAATGGAATTCTCTACCATTACATATCCGGAGTATTTCATCTACCAAGTCCTCCAAGACTGCACTTAAGATGCATCTTTTCAAAATTTATTTTCAAAATTAAAGAAAAGCCGTTTCTTTTTGATGCGCAACGTTGCTTATGTGTATTGTACTGTTATTTATGTGGTTATTATGAAAAGAATGTATATTTAAATTATTATATGTATGTCATTATCTCCATGTATTGTAAAGCGCTTTGAGCCCGGCTCCTTGCCGGGAAACAGCGCTATAAAAATTACCAATTTATTATATATATATATATATATATATATATATATATATATATATATATATATATGTGTGTGTGTGTGTGTGTGTGTGTGTAGTGTGTGTGTGTGTGTGTGTATGTGTGTGTGTGTGTGTGTGTGTGTGTGTGTGTGTGTGTGTGTGTGTGTGTGTGTGTGTGTGTGTGTGTGTGTGTGTGTGTGTGTGTGTGTGTGTGTGTGTGTGTGTGTGTGTGTGTGTGTGTGTGTGTGTGTGTGTGTGTGTGAAAATAAGGGCTGCGGATATTAACGATTAATTTATCGAGTAAAAAATAAAAAATCTAATAATACTAATAATCAAAACATTCTCAAGACACTAATAATTAATTTCAAAAGTATTAAAAATAAATTTCCAGATTTAGAGCTACTTATAAAAACAGAAGAACCAGACATAATTGCTGGCTCTGAAACTTGGTTGAACCACAACATATAAAACTCAGAAATATTTAACAACAATTATACTATTTTTAGAAAAGATAGATCAGACAATTATGGAGGAGTGCTGCTTTCAATCAAATCAAATATCAGAGCTGAAGAAATTATAAACAATCAAATTTTGATATAGAGTCTGTTTTTTTTTGTTGTAAAATAGTTGCACCAGACTCAGCACCACTTATTGTAGGCAGTATATATAGACCACCGAATACAAACCTAGAATACATGAAGAATCTTTGTAGTCAATTAAATTTCATAAAAGAAAATCATAAAAATTCTGCACTTTGGATTAAGGGGAACTTTAAACTTCCAGATATAAATTGGAAAAACTATACAATTGATAACCATCAAACTAATAAAGGTATTAACGAACACTTTATAAACACTATTAACAACTTAAACCTAGAACAGATAGTAAAAAGAAAAACAAGAAAAAATAAACCAGGGTAAAGTGCCCCAGGATTGTAAATTAGCTAACGTAACTCCACTCTTTAAGAAAGGGGATAAATCAGACCCTGGTAATTAAAGACCTGTATCACTTACTATTATCCCCTGTAAATTACTAGAACACATAATATATAGTAAAATAGTTAACCACCTAGTCAAATATAATGCCCTATGCCCATATCAACACGGCTTTAGAAAAAACAGATCATGTGAAACACAATTAATAGGTTTAATAGATGAACTATCAAAAGGCTTAGACAATAATGATTAAATAGACACAATATTACTAGACTTCTCAAAAGCATTTGACAAAGTTCACCACCTTAGTTTACTTAAAAAACTTAACTACTTTGGAATCTCAGGTTCCTTACATCACTGGATCCAAGACTTCCTTTTGGGCAGGGAGCAAACTGTAATAATTAATGGATCTAAATCTGCACCAATAAAGGTTAACTCAGGAGTTCCACAAGGAACTGTGCTAGGTCCCTTACTCTTTTCAATTTATATAAATGATTTACTTAACAACATCTCAACAGTAACAAAAGTTAGGTTATTTGCTGATGATTGTATAATCTATAGAACAATTAAATCAGAACAAGATAGCAAAATTTTACAAAAAGACTTAGATGAATTGATAAAATGGAAAACTAACTGGAGTATGTCTTTCAACCCAGAAAAGTATCAACTGTTAAGAGTAACAAAGAAAAAGAAACAAATAAATTCAGAATATTACATTCATGAAAAAGAACTGACCCAAACTAAAGATGCAAAATACTTAGGAGTCTTAATAAATGACAAACTATCATGAAATCCCCATGTCAATGAAGTTATTAAAAAATCAAACAAAACCTTAGGATTTATTTTAAAAAACTTTAACAAATGTAATAGAGATATACAACTAAAATGCTACCTCACTTTGGTGATACCTGTACTAGGGCTGTCAATATTGTTGAAAAATGCTGTCCGGGTACCCGTCCAAATTTCGAACGGGTACCCGGGTTACCCGATCGAAACATCGCATAATTTTCCCGTCATGACCGCTATACAATACTACCTAGCCACCTTCCATGTACCTCATTTTACACAGTAGCTACACGGCCGACGTCTTAAGGGCCGTACATAAATGACGTCAAGTGATTTTGTTCCATTTCTTACCCCCACCCCCCACCCCGGTCACAGGTTGTCATAAAGACTTAGAGCCCCCTCCGAAATGACGTCACAAAGCTTTGCGGGCCCCCCCCCCATAAAAGCCGTACTTCCTTTTTGAAAATGAGCATGTTTCAAATAACTTTATTGTCATTTAATTTTGTATTTAATGTGAAGTTGAACTCTAAAAATCGCTACACGCTAAAATCCCTGTAAAACATCATTAAATAAATTGTAAGCAATCAAATACTTCAGTGGAACTTTTATTTAAAGTTGCGCGTTTTGATGTGACGTCACATTTATTCTTAAACACATCCCTCCCCCTCGTGACAAATGTGTGACCCCCTCCTCCCCTAGGTGCGTAACGTCATTTATGGACTGGTCCTTATCCATCTTACACTGTTAGTAACTAATTTATTGACTTTAAAAACTTATACATTTTGGTGTATTGTTAAAATCAGTTTTTGGGCAGGGCACACAGCTGTAATGAACACACGAAACACAATCGAATGGAGGGAGGAGGAGTGGGGGGTAGATAAACAACATCGACAATCGTAAACCCAATGTCGGCGTATTTCAAAGATCAAAGTTAGTGTCAAAGAAGGGGTGTTTTTATTAACAAAATCAAACACAACCTCTTTAATCTCTTACGTCTTACACATCTTACACTGTTAGTAACTATTTAATTTATTGATCTTAAAAACTGACAACATTGTACGCATTATTAACATCAGTTTTTCTAGGTCAACACGTGTTAACGAACACAAGAAACACAAGCGAATGGAAAGGGTGCGGTTATAGTATAGGAGTGGATGGGGAGATGGGGTAGATAATTGGTATCAATCGGTAGCCCAATGTCGGCATATTTCAAAGCAATATTAGTGTCAAAGCAAGGGTTCTTTTTTTATTAACAACAACAACAACACGGCCTCTTTCATCTCTATACAGTCCATCCTTATTTTCAGCAGAGGAGTTTTGTTTTCTTTATATGATTCATTCAAATAACCAAAATCTTCTTGTGTTTGCGATTTCTGTTTCATTTTCAGATTAAAAAGATGTATTAACATACATTGTGGTTTGTCGAGACCGTATTGTATTTCCCGTTAACAGATAATTCTCCTTAGATGTATTTCACAGCATATATTTGAAACTAAAATTTTCATTTGTAAATTGTTTCGCAAGCCGTAAATTAAACACAAAAGCCGCGTGCTAGCCGAAGTTTGGTTAATATCTTATGTCCTCAATGATAAGCTAGTCTAGCATCCAGCTTTTACATCTTATGTCCTCAATGATAAGCTAGTCTAGCATCCAGCTTTTACATCTTATGTCCTCAATGATAAGCTAGTCTAGCATCCAGCTATTACATCTTATGTCCTCAAAGATAAGCTAGTCAAGCATCCAGCTATTACATCTTATGTCCTCAATGATAAGCTAGTCTAGCATCCAGCTATTACATCTTATGTCCTCAAAGATAAGCTAGTCTAGCAACTAGCTATTACAACTTATGTCCTCAATGATAAGCTAGTCTAGCATCCAGCTATTACATCTTATGTCCTCAAAGATAAGCTAGTCTAGCATCCAGCTATTACATCTTATGTACTCAAAGATAAGCTAGTCTAGCATCCAGCTATTACATCTTATGTCCTCAATGATAAGCTAGTCTAGCATCCAGCTATTACATTGATATAGATCTTAAACCTACCGTCCACACCTGCCTGGCTTGTCGCCTCTCATTAAGTCTTGTCAGGTGTTGCAGGTTATCGCCTGTGGCGCATGGCTGCCTTCCATCTACCACAGATTGCACTTATCAGATCTAAATCTGTACAACACACAGATAAATAATTCAACCCTCAGGTAGACATAAGCATAAAAAAAATGTTTTTTTTCCGTATGTAAAGACAAAATCTCGCTCTTGCCTTCTGTCATTTGTTGCCTGAACAAACCAGGAAAACCAAAACACTATCAATATTTTAAAAGTTTAATTTAAAAAAGCAAGACAATACATAAACCATGGTTAAGCGTAGAACGCTTTCATCTTCTGTACAGAAGAGGCGTCTGTAAGATAAGGTGCAGTCTAGTCACCGTCTCATGAGGTACAGGCCAGTCTAGCAACAAGATCTGGATGTTATACTTCCGTTTAAACAAATCTGTTTCCTCCGCAACTCAGGGAAGTAGTATAGAAGTGACCCCAAAATTCTAGTGCTATTTACAACACTAACTAAGGAGAACATGTTAGAACATTTTATTTCATTACAGATGCTCCTTCTATTGCAGAAAATTATTACTTCTTACGTTCTGATAAGAATGCACAGACCATTAAGACTTTCATGGTGGGCACGGTGGTCGAAATTGCCCCATAGTCTAAAAAGAAAAGTTTTACTTAATTAACGTGTTACCTTAAATTCAACTCTTACTTGGAAAAAGTTAACAAATTTAAGATCTGTTCTGATGGTAATTGTATACTGTCCGGTATCATTTCCTGTGTGTGGAGATGTATCATTTCCTGTGTGTGGAGATGTATCATTTCCTGTGTGTGGAGATGTATCATTCCCTGTGTGTGGAGATGTATCATTTCCTGTGTGTGGAGATGTATCATTTCCTGTGTGTGGAGATGTATCATTTCCTGTGAGTGGAGATGTATCATTTCCTGTATGTGGATATGTATCATTTCCTGTGTGTGAAGATGCTGATCTTCCATCGAGCGCCTCCTCGGGTGGCGGATAGGAGAAAGCCCACCATATATGGAGGGTACCCGGGAAATGAAATACCCGGGCTGGACCAAAATCAGCCCTACTGCCTTATAGGAAGTGGAGGGATCCCCAAAGGCTAGGTACCCAACCCGAACAAATGCACCTGGCCAATACGCTGTGGAAAGAGGGGGGGGGGCATCCTTTCAGACGGTTAACAACCTTGCCCCCTTTTAAAAAAAACAGGAAGAAACTTTGTTACATGAACACCCAAGAGATAACAATAGACATTTCGGTCCTGGGATACTTTTTCCAGCTGAGAATGCAGACGTCAATGATGATCGACAGCTGCTTGTCGTGGATGAGAAGACCCAAGGATATTCTTATCAAAGGTATTCTTTTACTGTTTAAGCATGGATTACATAGCAAGAAGGAATATTTGATTTTTTTCAACATTTGGGCTGAAAAAAGACACTGTGAAGGCAGTTGTTCCCTGAGTCTCCGAAGCTCCGATATGTAAACCACATCATTTGGGATAGGGTAATGGCGACTGGTCATTGTGCTAGCCACACGATGCCCTCGCATGCCGTGGCTACAGAAAGCTGCTCAACTTGTCCTATAGGCTGTGGTCAGGAAAGGGAACTTGACTTTTTTCTTTAAGACTTTCCAAAAGTAACAGGCGTCTAACCGCTATTCTCTTATCTAACCCCAACACTACCACCACCCAAAGTCCTCTTAATTAAGTCAATTAGTATAATGTAACACTTTGTGTTTTCTGCCAGATAAGGGACAGTCACCGTGACTGGTGGGACCAGTAAACCTGACATTTGTTGACAACTTTAGTTGTGTCTGGCTCTGTGTGTGAGTCAAGAATACGCAGACGTGAGGGGGGGGGGCAGTCCCACCAAGAAATGATAGGGGGAGAGGGGCGTCTGTAGAATAAGTGGCATTTTAAGTCTGTGAAATGTACTGTTAAAAAATATAGAAATATGATAGGCATAGTATACATATAGTTTAAATATAATAAAATTCCAAGTATAAAGCGCTAAGTTTGATATTTAATTGTTTTTTATGGTTTAAACTGATTTAAAAGCTATAAAATGAGCCACAAAGTCAACATACTACGCTGTCAGGTAGTACTGACCTAAAAACCTCACTGACAGGTAGTACTGACCTAACAACCTCACTCTCAGGTAGTACTGACCAAAAAACCTCACTGTCAGATAGTACTGACCTAACAACCTCACTGTAAGGTAGTACTGACCTAATAACCTCACTGTCAGGTAGTACTGACCTAACAACCTCACTGTCAGGTAGTACTGACCTAACAGCCTCACTGTCAGGTAGTACTGACCTAACAACCTCACTGTCTGGTAGTACTGACCTAACAACCTCACTGTCAGGTAGTACTGACCTAACAACCACACTGTCAGGTAGTACTGACCTAACAACCTCACTGTCAGGTAGTACTGACCTAACTACCTCACTTTTAGGTAGTACTGACCTAACAACCTCACTGTCAGGTAGTACTGGCCTAACAACCACACTGTCAGGTAGTACTGACCTAACAACCTCACTGTCAGGTAGTACTGACCTAACAACCTCACTGTCAGGTAGTACTGACCTAACAACCTCACTTTTAGGTAGTACTGACCTAACAACCTCACTGTCAGGTAGTACTGACCTAACAACCTCACTGTCAGGTAGTACTGACCTAACAACCTCACTTTTAGGTAGTACTGACCTAACAACCTCACTGTCAGGTAGTACTGACCTAACAACCTCACTGTCAGACAGTACTGACCAAACAACCTCACTTTCAGGTAGTACTGACTTAACAACCTCACTGTAAGGTAGTACTGACCTAACAACCTAACTGTCAGATAGTACTGACCTAACAACCTCACTTTCAGGTAGTACTGACTTAACAACCTCACTGTAAGGTAGTACTGACCTAACAACCTCACTCTCAGATAGTACTGACCTAACAACCTCACTTTCAGGTAGTACTGACCTAACAACCTCACTGTCAGGTAGTACTGACCTAACAACCACACTGTCAGGTAGTACTGACCTAACAACCTCACTGTCAGGTAGTACTGACCTAACAACCTCACTTTTAGGTAGTACTGACCTAACAACCTCACTGTCAGGTAGTACTGACCTAACAACCTCACTGTCAGGTAGTACTGACCTAACAACCTCACTTTTAGGTAGTACTGACCTAACAACCTCACTGTCAGGTAGTACTGACCTAACAACCTCACTGTCAGATAGTACTGACCAAACAACCTCACTTTCAGGTAGTACTGACTAAACAACCTCACTGTAAGGTAGTACTGACCTAACAACCTAACTGTCAGATAGTACTGACCTAACAACCTCACTTTCAGGTAGTACTGACTTAACAAACTCACTGTAAGGTAGTACTGACCTAACAACCTCACTCTCAGATAGTACTGACCTAACAACCTCACTTTCAGGTAGTACTGACTTAACAACCTCACTGTAATGTAGTACTGACCTAACAACCTGACTGTCAGATAGTACTGACCTAACAACCTCACTTTCAGGTAGTACTGACTTAACAACCTCACTGTAAGGTAGTACTGACTTAACAACCTCACTGTAAGGTAGTACTGACCTAACAACCTCACTGTCAGGTAGTACTGACCTAACAACCACACTGTCAGTAGTACTGACCTAACAACCTCACTGTCAGGTAGTACCGACTTAACAACCTCACTGTAAGGTAGTACTGACTTAACAACCTCACTGTAAGGTAGTACTGACTTAACAACCTCACTGTAAGGTAGTACTGACCTAACAACCACACTGTCAGTAGTACTGACCTAACAACCTCACTGTTCGGCACAAAGTCCACCTACTACATATCCAGGTAAAAAAAACTACTTCGTGCAGATTGCCTAGTCGTCTTTTAGATATGAAACAATGCATCACAAGTTACAAAAAGATTCATACTAAAAGTACTTCGACTACAGAAACTGTTGAACATTAGACGTTGCCAAATTATAGTAACTCTCCTCACCCTTATATCCTATACATCAAAACCTTGAACAGTCTGCGATTTCCACCCGTGAAACTTAAGATTGTAGCATATTTAACGCCAATTTTTTTTTGAATCTTCATTATCCATTGCATAAGGCAAAGGAGGAAAGCGCGGCATAAAACAAAACAGTAAATAACAGATAAGAAAGCTATATTTCAATGTGTAGACGGTGATCTCGTGGAGAGATGTCGGGCTAAGGTAGGAGCTCTATAATATTGAGGTTAAATACTGGCTGCTGCATTCATGTATTTGGTCATTCTAATTCAAAGCTTGAAACAAAGTCCAATTAGGAAAAACAAAACATTTCCTTTTTTATAGCTGGTTTTGAAGTTTACTTCTATTTAGAGTTTTGACCCAGACGCCCTGCTGAAAAGTTAACCTCTGACCTTACAACTGCCTACAACGTAGGGCCCGCGATACTGGTGGGTGGGTCTGTTACACATTGTGCCTTTAACACTTGTCTGTTGTGATGCTTTTCATAACGAATGTTGTGTTTTTATTTACTTTTCTGTTAGTGGATGAAGTGAATGAGTGAGTTCACAATACACTCAAAGGTAGGTCGGTGCGACTTCAGTTCTTGCAACTACTATTTCTAAGGGCAAATCTCAAGTTTGTTAAAATAATCTTTATTTCCTCCACTTTTCTGGGGCGTGTGATAACTTATGTGCTTGATTTTGTTTGGTTTTCATTAAGCTCCTTTATAAATCATTCAAGGGTTATTTTAAAGAGGTTTCTTGCAGATGCGTCCCTAGGGTTGATGTCACCCAGTGAGGTAGCTCATGGTGTCACCCAGTGCGTTAACTCATGGTGTCACCCAGTGCGGTAGCTCATGGCGTCACCCAGTGCGGTAGCTCATGGTGTCACCCAGTGCGGTAGTTCATGGTGTCACCCAGTGCGGTAGGTCATGGTGTCATCCAATGCGGTAGTTCATGGTCTCACCCAGTGCGGTAGCTCATGGTGTCAGCCCCCCCCCCACGACTTACCCCATAGACCTCCTCCGAGACTCTCAGTGCAAAATAACTGGAACACACAGAATTTTACATTTTGGGGTAACCCTTTGTAATAGTATCACCCGGTGCGATCCGCACCCCCACTCCCCTAGTGACGCCTCTGGTCTCTTGAAATTCCTTGCCGAAACGCCTTATTATAAAAGACATAGTAGTCTTTAAGAAATGCTGTGTGTGACCTCTGTGAACGCACTAGTGTCGAAGGAATGAGTTAGTGTCACCCAGGACAGGCTAAGAATGTCGATGCACCGTCGTGTCTTAACAGAAAAAACTTTTTTGTAACATGGAAATCAATGATAAATGAATTATTTTTTTTTCTATGCTCAGATAATGGCATTTTTATACTGCACGCTATTTGAGCAGAAGTCGTTTGGTCGACAAGTCACTGAGTACCCAGTTTTCATTTCTGCATTTATATCAAGACCTCTTGTGTGATTCTCGGACTTTATTATGTACTTATAATCGTTCAAAATTTCAGATCGATCGAATGTACTGTAATTAAATAAATACATTTTTAGATTATCCCTATGTATCTCTATGTAGCATGTGAAATTTTGTGCTAGACTGTCGCGGTGCGTGTTATATTGGACAACCTTTTTTAATATTTTCCTGTCGCGTGGTGCGGTGCGTATTATATTGAACATACTTTTTAAAAATATATTCCTGATCTGTAAATGTTAATGCTAGTCTGACGCGCGGTGCGCATTATATTCAACATGTTTTTATAACCCTTTTCCCGTGACCAAATCGAAATGAAATTTAGCAGGCAGACTGTAGTAGTTTTTTTTTACTATCAATCCTTTATATATGAGACAGGACTAAAATTTTGGATTGTCGTGCGTATCAATATACATAATTTGCAATGTATGTCCCGTCTGTCATGTCTGTCTGTCCATGACGCTACTAATTTTAGAAAGCAGCGCACCAATTTAATGCACCAAAAATAACTCTTTTCGAACGTTCCACATAATATTGTGCAATCCTATATAATAAAAGGCAAGTTTCTGTCCTTTCTGTCCAGTCATCTATAGCCATTGGTCCCTCAAACACAAATGACTCCTACAGCCAATCACATTGAACACGTTTACGCCATTTACGGACTTTCAAAACGAGCTTTTTTGGTGCAGTATTTCTTCCAAGCAGAGACGTAACTAGGTTGTTAGCGCCTTTGGCTAATTTATTTTTGGCGCCCTTGATAAATTGACAAGTTTCAGCTTTGCGATTTTTTCATTTGTTAGAAAAAATCATTGAATTTCTCTTATTTTATTTATGACAATAATAACGTAGTCTGACAGTGACAGTCATACAACGTGAATATTAAAAAAAATGCATAAGACAGGAACAATACTAATTTGCAGTTTATTATTTACTAAATAATACCAAATAAATTGGTGGATAAAACCGGATATTGTTGCGTTATTAAAGAATACAGCAAATCTTGAAGTAACGTGTATTAAAAATAAAAACAATAGTGTCAATGTGTCATACTCATTATCTCATATATAACGATAGAAACTCACAATTAAAAGTAAATTTAAGTAACACTCCACCGACTACAGCTAAGCACTTCCGTTAGCTGGGTAATTGGCGATTTGCTAATAGAGTCGGACCTCTCTAAGTCGAACTCAAGAGAGAAAGAAATCGACTTACGGAGTTTTCCAGTTAAGGAAACTGGCGTAATAGGCGCAGATTAATCAAGGACAATGTTGATATTGAGAAAAAAAAGGGGGGGCAGCCATAGTGGCTAGAAGGCTTGACAGGAAAGAGGGGCGGTGATGTTTCATATGAAAGGAGCCAACTTGCTTTGACATACCGACACAAGCCTTTAAGAGGAGACACCTCCCCTCCCCCACTTTACTCCCTCCACAGTGGGATAGGGATAGTAAGATTTTTCTTTTTAAAAGAAAGATTGTAAAATCATATTGACATTTGTATGATAAGAAGCCCCGCAAAGGCCACAAACATAATAAAAAATATTACAATGGTTTAAATTAAATATATTTAAATATAATTAATTATTCACTTTTTTGTTATGGAGGATAAACGTGAAATACAGTCGGACCTCGCTAAGTCGAACTTCCCTAAGTCGTAAAACTACCTATATCGAATTAATTGTTACGTCCCTGCCCAATTCCATAAGATTAATGTATTTTAGATCTCCTAGATTTTAGGCTTTCAACCTCTCTTAGTCGAATTTTCCAAGGCGTTTGGGTATTATTCTGGAGTGATATTTCAGAACACGTGTTCCGTAGAGCCAAGTAAATGGACGTAAAATCGTATCTTAGTGGATTCCACGAGGGATTAAGCGACCCTTGCATGTACAAAAAATGACAAAGACAAGAAAAAGGAGTGGTAACTAATTCGCGTCCCTTGCTGCATGCTGCGACTCTTTTTAAAAAGAAAAATCTTACTCCCCCCATCCCACTGCGGAGGGAGTAAAGTGGGGGGGGGGAGGTGTCTCCTCTCACGGGCTTGTGTCGACATGTCAAAGCAAGTTGGCTTCATTTCATATGAAACATAGACACCGCTTCTCTTTCCTGTCAAGCCTACTAGCCAGTATGGCTCAAAATCTACATTGTCCTTAATTAATCGGCACCTATTACGCAATTTTCCCTAACTCAAAAACTCCGTAAGTCGAATTTTTTTTTCAGGTCCTTTTGAGTTCGACTTAGAGAGGTCGACTGTCTTTATTTAAATACAAATTTAAAAATTAGAGATTTAGTGGCGCCCTTTTGAGCTGGCGCCCTTGGCAACTGCCCCGATGCCAACCCGTTGTTACGCCACTGCTTCCAATACTTTATTTTGAGTTATGCGCGTTAGAATTTATAGCAAAAAGCTATGTTTTTACGAGTTATTTATTTTAACAATAATGAATAGTATTTTTGACGCGATGCACATGTAATGCCGGTCGAGATGGCTGTTAAAGGAGAGTTACAACATGCCACCGAACGGTGGCGCAACGTCTTTGGACGGACTTTGTTGCTCGTTTGAAAATAAATTATGAATAAATTAAAAATAAATAAAATAAATAAAAGTTCTGCATTACATTACTTTTTATTCTGATGTGCATTTTTTAAAATTAAATAGATTTCAGCTGAAAACTTCCGTCATTTTTGACGGGTAATACACTAGTTATTATTATAACGAACATACTTTTAATTATGTCTCGTATATAAAGGATTTATAGTCAAAAACGTTTGTGGTGTCTGCACCCTTGATTGCTTGTCGGCAAAACTTTTGAACGATTTTTAACCCACTTGCTCGTAAGCTAGCGAGCTGAAACTTTGCAGGCATATTTGTACTGATAATAATAACAATGTATCAAAATTTCAGATTGATCGCATGTACCGTAATTAAATTATTGATTTTTTTAGATTATTTTATTTATTCCTATGTATCATGCTATTTTTTTAGATAGAGTGTAAGGGTGCGCATTATATTGAACAACCTTTCTGTCGCGCAATAAGGTGCGTATTTTATTGACAACACTTTTTATAAACATATTCCTGATCGGTGCGCATTATATTAAACATGTTTTACGACACAACTACAAATTTGTATTTTTGGATGGTCTTGCGCTGCGTATTATAATTAACATTCTTTTAGTTACGTCTCATACATAAAGGATTTATAGTGAAAAACTTGTTTTTTTACGTTTTTTTTTATTTTACGGGTTTTTTTAAAAATTAATTCCTGTTTTTCTCTTTTTCTTTAATTATAGGTAAACCATATAGAAGAGATTAAGTGGTAGAGATTGTTACGTCAAGGTCAACATAGCTTAATGTAATCACTTATTCTCAGAGGCGTAACAACTACTTGCCATCGGAGCAGTTGCCAAAGGCGCGAGGGCTAATCCTTCTTGAGTCATCAATTTGTAAGGTATAATTTAGTATTTTCCCTATTCCTCAAGGGCGCAAAAATGAATTAGCCAAGGGCGCGGAAAACCTAGTTACGCTTCTACTTATCCTCAAATCGCTTCAAACAGATGTAATTGTAGTCGCGACCCCAGCTTCCGCCATTACGGGTGGTTGCAAAAGACAGCCATCCACTTGCTGGCCGGGTAACGGGTTTTGAAGGATCCAAAAAAAAAGCCCACACCAAGAGTCTTATTTTTGGAGACGCCCAGCGGTCATCGATGCTCACCGGGGCAAGAATGAGGGCTTAAGTTTAGCTTCCAAAATACGAAAATAAACATCAGCGCGGCATGTAGGAGAGTGACCGCTTGCATCTCGTTGGCTACACGTGCGCATCACAAGGGCACATGTTTAAATGGACGGGTGCTACAATTGTAAACTTGTCTCCACTTTAATACACTTATGATTTAACAGGGAAATAAATCCCAGACCTTACCGTATCAACAACAAACGTAGAGCTTGACTGGGGAAAATATAAAGGAGCATTGACCATGCTTATATTGTCTGACGTCATTGCAAGCCTCATTGGAGATTATACAGCTCATTATCCAATCCAAATCTTTCGGTTAGATCGATCTATTTCTTCTAGTCTCCATTAACAGAATTTAAGTACCCGACCTCGTCCATGCGTCACAGCCTGGCTCGACCTGTGAGCCTTCCTCCCTTAAGGATGTACGTACCTCCGTCATTGAACCCAGAAGAAATGATGTAATGGATTTCCTGTGTCACCATGGAGCCACAAATTGATGAGAGTATTTCCCGCTACCAAACAGCAGCGTTAGTTTCGTATTTCATTTGCATCGCCCTAGGCTCGGTCCTCAACCTAGTTCTGCTTGTGCCGATTGTGACGTCACCGGAAATGCGCTCCCGTCTGCGCAACAAACTGATTGCCAACTTGTGTGCGTGCCATCTCACAGAGATAGTCTTCCGCTTCCCCATTGGCGTGTACCTGGACGTTAGAGCCCTGGATATTTTTCACCACTGCTACACGTACTCGGCAATTGTCAACATGGAGCAGATCCAGGTGTTCATTGTCAACTGGAATCTGGTCCTCGTCATCTCTGTGCTGATCGCAGAAATCAAGAACGTTAACCTCGCGTCGACTTGGTCGACAACTCACCGTACTCTCGCCGGGTGTCTGTTGCTGGCCCTGCCCTGGGTCACCGCTATGGTTGCAGTCCCCCTGCTGATGAGAGTCTACTCGACAACAGAGTTAGGCGACAAGAATCTGCCCGTGGGTTGCATCCTGCCAACACTCAGTTTCATGGTCTTTATCGCCGCATTAGTCGGCATTCTGCCCCACCTGACGTCCGTCGTTCTCGTGGTCACTGCAGTCTTAATGTGGCGGAGGGGTTTGAGGGGAGGGGGCCTCCTGGAGGAGTCGGGAACACAAACCCGGTCCGCAGTGGCCCCGGTTACTGTCTACATCATCGCCGTGACGTTTACCATTCTCTGTGATGTCCCCTTCATTTTATGTTCTCTTAAGATCTACGATGATAGCGACAATAATTTTACGTAAGTTCATTAATTTGTGCGTGTTTATCTATAGCTTATTCATATGGTAGATTCATAGCAAAATACACAGAATTGTGTGAATCTAAATTAAGATTATCAAGCTCCCATTAAATGGGGCACGGTGGCGTTCAGCATGCGTACTGAGAGTCGCTGGTTCGAATCTTTTTTTAAGGCAGGGACTTGTTACAGTGGCTAAATAAGGTTGTCTGTGACTCCAACCAGCTCCAATGGGCACCGAATTTCAGATGGGGTAATTAAAGGCGGCTAGGCATTGTGCCACACGATCCCCTCGTATCTCGTTAGCCGTGGCATGTGAAAGCTGCTTCACTTGCATAAATTGCCAACTCAATAATCTTCTGTATATATATATGTAGTGTGATGAGTAGAGTCGGGTTAATGGTGACACAGAGGCGTCACTGGGATTGGTGTCACCCGGTGGGGTAGCTCATGGTGTCACCCATTCACAACCGACCTTATAGACCTCCTCCGAGTCTGCCAGTGCCAAATAACGGGAACATACAGAATTTTACACTTTGGTGTCATCTTTTGTGATGATGTCACCCGGTGCGGTCCGCACCCCCTAGTGACGCCACTGTGATGACAGGGGTCCTCAAACCAATCACGTTTGAGCAACTTTTTTTAGTGTATAAATTATCAAGGGGAAAGAATTAAAATTTAGTCTCTTTCATGGTGTGCATTCAAGAGTCAAATAATAGTGCAATCCTATGAATGTAACGAAAACATGTTTTAAATTTTTTACATTTTAAAAACACCCATGTTACAATACAAGACTGGTTCTAATACATGAAATAAACATTAGTGAATAGCTCTGGGGCCGTCCATAAATGACGTCACGCGATTTTGGCCGATTTTTCACTCCCACTCCCCACTCATCACGCGTCGACACAAAAACTTAGACCCCCCTCCAATATGACGTCACAAAGCTTCCCCCTCCCCATAAAAGCTGTATTTTCTATTTGAAAAAGAGCATGTTTCAATGTTGTTGTTTTTTGTCATTTAAGTATGTATTTAGTTTAACGTCATTAAATAAATTTTAATAGTAAGCAATCAAATATTTAAGTGGAACTTTTGTTTAAAGTTGCGAGTCACATTTCTCAAAAAACCCCTCCCCCTCATCTCAAACGTGTGGACCCCCCTCCTTTCCCCCTAGGTGCGTGACGTCGTTTATAGACGACCCCTATAGTTGAGGATTACCATTATTTATTTATTTTTGTCTTGAATTATCTATACAGACGCTCCTTCACTTTCTATACAGAAGATAATTGCGTCCACAGACCATGCCGGTCTGTTGGCAAGTGATGCCGCGTTCACAGGCCTTACCCAGCCGCCTTTATTTCCCTAACTAGTGTTAGGTACCCATTCGGAGCTGGGTGGACTCATGGACGCCCTAGGCCCCGGGAACAAATCCTTGCCTTCACATGGATTCGAACCCATGATCATCGGTACGCCAGCTGAGCGCGCATGCCACTTGACATTTCAAACCAAATGTGCAGTGTACGTCCTGTTTATTCGTTTAAAAAAAAATAACAATTCAATAACGTATATTTACTTTCATTTATTTCAGACAAATAGCTATCTTCGTCTCTCAAATCTTCTCTGACGTAAGCATAATCATTAACACACTGCCGTGGTTTCTGTTGTCTGATGTGCGTCATCGAATCAAGACCAGCATGCATTGCTTCATCCGGGGACGAGGCGCTAGTGGCACTACAGCTAACTACAGGGATCAACAGGTGTGATCATTGCAAAAAGTGGCTTAGGTTGGGGGCAGTATCTCCTGGTGGCTTAGGTTGAGGGCAGTATCTCCTGGTGGCTTAGGTTTGGGGCAGTATCTCCTGGTGGCTTAGGTTGGGGGGGGGCAGTGTCTCATGGTGGCTTAGGTTGGGGGCAGTATCTCCTGGTGGCTTTGGTTGGGGGCAGTATCTTCTGGTAGCTTAGGTTGTGGGCAGTATCTCCTGGTGGCTTAGGTTGGGGGCAGTATCTCCTGGTGGCCTAGGTTGGGGGCAGTATCTCCTGGTGGCTTAGGTTGGGGGCAGTATCTCCTGGTGGCTTAGGTTGGGGGCAGTATCTCCTGGTGGCTTAGGTTGGGGGCAGTATCTCCTGGTGGCTTAGGTTGGGGGCAGTATCTCCTGGTGGCTTAGGTTGGGGGCAGTATCTCCTGGTGGCTTAGGTTGGGGGGGCAGTATCTCCTGGTGGCTTAGGTTGGGGGGGCAGTATCTCCTGGTGGCTTAGGTTGGGGGCAGTATCTCCTGGTGGCTTAGGTTGGGGGCAGTATCTCCTGGTGGCCTAGGTTGGGGGCAGTATCTCCTGGTGTCTTAGGTTGGGGGCAGTATCTCCTGATTGCTTAGGTTGGGGGGCAGTATCTCCTGGTGGCTTATGTTGGGAGCAGTATCTCCTGGTGGCATAGGTTGGGGGCAGTATCTCCTGGTGGCTTAGGTTGGGGGCAGTATCTCCTGGTGGCTTAGGTTGTGGGCAGTATCTCCTGGTGGCTTAGGTTGGGGGGCAGTATCTCCTGGTGGCCTAGGTTGGGGGCAGTATCTCCTGGTGGCCTAGGTTGGGGGCAGTATCTCCTGGTGGCTTAGGTTGGGGGCAGTATCTCCTGGTGGCTTAGGTTGGGGGCAGTATCTCCTGGTGGCTTAGGTTGGGGGCAGTATCTCCTGGTGTCTTAGGTGAGGGGCAGTATCTCCTGGTGGCCTAGGTTGGGAGCAGTATCTCCTGGTGTCTTAGGTGGGGGCAGTATCTCCTGGTGGCCTAGGTTGGGGGCAGTATCTCCTGGTGGCTTAGGCTGGGGGCAGTATCTCCTGGTGGCCTAGGTTGGGGAGAGTATCTCCTGGTGGCTTAAGTTGGGGGCAGTATCTCCTGGTGGCCTAGGTTGGGGGCAGTGTCTCCTGGTGGCTTAGGTTGGGGGCAGTATCTCCTGGTGTCTTAGGTGGGGGGCAGTATCTCCTGGTGGCTTAGGTTTGGGGGCAGTATCTCCTGGTGGCTTAGGTTGGGGGCAGTATCTCCTGTTGGCTTAGGTTGGGGGCAGTATCTCCTGATGGCTTAGGTTGGGGGCAGTGTCTCCTGGTGGCTTAGGTTGGGGGCAGTATCTCCTGGTGGCTTAGGTTGGGGGCAGTATCTCCTGGTGGCCTAGGTTGGGGGCAGTATCTCCTGGTGGCCTAGGTTGGGGGCAGTATCTCCTGGTGGCCTAGGTTGTGGGCAGTATCTCCTGGTGGCTTAGGTTGGGGGCAGTATCTCCTGGTGGCCTAGGTTGTGGGCAGTATCTCCTGGTGGCTTAGGTTGCGGGCAGTATCTCCTGGTGGCCTAGGTTGGGGGCAGTATCTCCTGGTGGCTTAGGTTGGGGGCAGTATCTCCTGGTGGCCTAGGTTGGGGGCAGTATCTCCTGATGGCTTAGGTTGGGGGCAGTATCTCCTCTCGGCCTAGGTTGGGGGCAGTATCTCCTGGTGGCTTAGGTTGGGGGCAGTATCTCCTGGTGGCTTAGGTTGGGGGCAGTATCTCCTGGTGGCCTAGGTTGGGGGCAGTATCTCCTGGTGGCCTAGGTTGGGGGCAGTATCTCCTGGTGGCCTAGGTTGGGGGCAGTATCTCCTGGTGGCTTAGGTTGGGGGCAGTATCTCCTGGTGGCCTAGGTTGTGGGCAGTATCTCCTGGTGGCTTAGGTTGGGGGCAGTATCTCCTGGTGGCTTAGGTTGGGGGCAGTATCTCCTGGTGGCTTAAGTTGGGGGCAGTATCTCCTGGTAGCCTAGGTTGGGGGCAGTATCTCCTGATGGCTTAGGTTGGGGGCAGTATCTCCTGGTGGCCTAGGTTGGGGGCAGTATCTCCTGGTGGCTTAGGTTGGGGGCAGTATCTCCTGGTGGCCTAGTTTGTGGGCAGTATCTCCTGGTGGCTTAGGTTGGGGGCAGTATCTCCTGGTGGCCTAGGTTGGGGGCAGTATCTCCTGGTGGCTTAGGTTGGGGGCAGTATCTCCTGGTGGCTTAGGTTGGGGGAAGTATCTCCTGGTGGCTTAGGTTGGGGGCAAAATCTCCTGGTGGCCTAGGTTGGGGGCAGTATATCCTGGTGGCTTAGGTTGGGGGCAGTATCTCCTGGTGGCCTAGGTTGGGAGCAGTATCTCCTGGTGGCTTAGGTTGGGGGCAGTATTTCCTGGTAGCCTAGGTTGGGGGCAGTATCTCCTGATGGCTTAGGTTGGGGGCAGTATCTCCTGGTGGCTTAGGTTGGGGGCAGTATCTCCTGGTGGCCTAGGTTGGGGGCAGTATCTCCTGGTGGCCTAGGTTGGGGGCAGTATCTCCTGGTGGCCTAGGTTGGGGGCAGTATCTCTTGGTGGCTTAGGTTGGGGGGCAGTATCTCCTGGTGGCCTAGGTTGGGGGCAGTATCTCCTGGTGGCTTAGGTTGGGGGCAGTATCTCCTGGTGGCCTAGGTTGGGGCAGTATCTCCTGGTGGCTTAGGTTGGGGGCAGTATCTCCTGGTGGCCTAGGTTGGGGGCAGTATCTCCTAGTGGCTAGGTTGGGGGCAGTATCTCCTGATGGCTTAGGTTGGGGGCAGTATCTCCTGGTGGCTTAGGTTGGGGGCAGTATCTCCTGGTGGCTTAGGTTGGGGGCAGTATCTCCTGGTGGCTTAGGTTGGGGGCAAAATCTCCTGGTGGCCTAGGTTGGGGGCAGTATCTCCTGGTGGCTTAGGTTGGGGGCAGTATCTCCTGGTGGCCTAGGTTGGGAGCAGTATCTCCTGGTGGCTTAGGTTGGGGGCAGTATCTCCTGGTGGCTTAGGTTGGGGGCAGTATCTCCTGGTGGCCTAGGTTGGGGGCAGTATTTCCTGGTGGCCTAGGTTGGGGGCAGTATCTCCTGATGGCTTAGGTTGGGGGCAGTATCTCCTGGTGGCTTAGGTTAGGGGCAGTATCTCCTGGTGGCTTAGGTTGGGGGCAGTATCTCCTGGTGGCCTAGGTTGGGGGCAGTATCTCCTGGTGTCTTAGGTTGGGGGCAGTATCTCCTGGTGGCCTAGGTTGGGAGCAGTATCTCCTGGTGGCTTAGGTTGGGGGCAGTATCTCCTGATGGCTTAGGTTGTGGGCAGTATCTCCTGGTGGCTTAGGTTGGGGGCAGTATCTCCTGGTGTCTTAGGTGGGGGGCAGTATCTCCTGGTGGCCTAGGTTGGGGGCAGTATCTCCTGATGGCTTAGGTTGGGGGCGGTATCTCCTGGTGTCTTAGGTGGGGGGGGCAGTATCTCCTGGTGGCCTAGGTTGTGGGCAGTATCTCCTGGTGGCTTAGGTTGGGGGCAGTATCTCCTGATGGCTTAGGTTGGGGGCAGTATCTCCTGGTGGCTTAGGTTGGGGGCGGTATCTCCTGGTGTCTTAGGTGGGGGGGGGCAGTATCTCCTGGTGGCCTAGGTTGGGGGCAGTATCTCCTGGTGGCTTAGGTTGGGGGCAGTATCTCCTGATGGCTTAGGTTGGGGGCAGTATCTCCTGGTGGCTTAGGTTGGGGGCGGTATCTCCTGGTGTCTTAGGTTGGGAGCAGTATTGTTTTTGGAAGAATTAATACCAACTTGGAAATACTAACAAATACAAATTTTCCTTCTTCCGGTGGTCTGAATTGGTTGCCTGAACAAACATGGAAACATTCAACATTTAAAACCGACACACTATCAACATTTAAAACCGACACACTATCAACATTTAAAACCGACACACTATCAACATTTAAAACCGACACACTATCAACATTTAAAACCGACACACTATCAACATTTAAAACCGACACACTATCAACATTTAAAACCGACACACTATCAACATTTAAAATCGACACACTATCAACATTTAAAACCGACACACTATCAACATTTAAAACCGACACACTATCAACATTTAAAACCGACACACTATCAACATTTAAAACCGACACACTATCAACATTTAAAACCGACACACTATCAACATTTAAAACCGACACACTATCAACATTTAAAACCGACACACTATCAACATTTAAAACCGACACACTATCAACATTTAAAACCGACACACTATCAACATTTAAAACCGACACACTATCAACATTTAAAAATTCTACTAAAAATCGAATTACGTAGGATGCAATGATCGTCTGTCGAGAAGGAGACTCTGTTGTATTAGATAAGATAAGTAAACACTCGGGCATACAGAAAATGCCTCATCTCAAAATTATATTTTTCAAGGTGGTAACGCAGCCACTCCCCACGCTAATCGCTTCCTAGCCACATGAGGTGATGGTTTAAATAAAACAAAGGTTGTCATTACAATTACAGATAAGTTACATTATGTATATCGACACGAATAACCAATTTCCAAGTGGAACCATGAACTCTTTTATTTATAAGTAATCTGTGAAGAGGTGGTTGGTGCCGACTGAGATCATAATTAAAGCGATGTGGAAGAACGACTCAGAGTAAACAAGAGATCATTTTCTGTACAAAGTCTTACAGCAGTAAATTTTGACTTGTGTATTTTGACTTGTATATTTTGACTTGTGTATTTTGACTTGTGTATTTTGTGTTTTATCATCTCATTTTCATCTAACTGGAGACTTGCGGTAATGCGGAGTGATTCTGGATTTTAGACAAATAAAATAATAAAAACGAAACAAAACAAGACATGTATTAATTAATCCTCTTGCTGTGCCACAACTCTTAACTTTGTCTTCGTTTTCACATTTTTCAATCAAGTCTATGTTTTTATTTATTTTGTTTATTTATTTATTTTTTAACATAAACATTATTTTCATGACAATGTCTGGTTAATACTGAAATATGGACGCAGTTATTAAGCTGGTAATAGTTGGAAGGTAAACAGTCTTCAGCATACATGTTCTTACCACCTAACAGGGAAAATAACAACAGAATTTATTTTTTAAAAGATGGGTAGACATTATATTAATTACGTTTCTCTCTCTCTCTCATTACTTTAATCAACTCTCAAATTATTGAAAACTCAAAATCTCAGAATGACAAAAAATATTAAAACTTAAAAAAAGGGAGGTTATGACCAAATAATATTTTTTTAATATGTAATACGATAACATTATATAACATTGGGTAATAAAACAAATCAATATTTTTTGGATATACATTGTAATTAAGATACATGAATATTATTTGGGTGTCACAAATATCAATAACATGTATAAAAAATAAAATTTCAAACAATTCTCTTTATTAGTTTTTTTTAAAAAGAATTGAGTTTTAAATTTTGTCCTTTTTTGTCCTTGTTTATGACAATTGTTTAAATCAGTTATTAACCAACTATATGGATTCAAATAAACACATACAAAATTTAATATACAATGTATAGCTAGTGTGGTTTTTTCCTTCAGAACCTGTGCATGTAGATAATTGTGCACATAAACATACACAATCCCTGCCCACACACACTGTCCCTCTCTGCACAGAACTTGCCTAAAGCAACATCAACAATCTCAAGTGGTAGACTTATTATATTGAGGACAAAACCTACTCAAATTTTCCCGTCTACAAACCACCTAGGTACAGAGTGTTATTTACTGTCACCTATTATTCCCCTTCCACTACTGATCATAAACAAACAAAATATTCCATTGAAAGACACACGGATCGTTTACTAGTATTATGTTTATCTCTAGTTGGTGCTTGATTTCCTTAAAACTTTCTAAACATTGCTTTCTGGTTGGTTAATTTACTAAGGTCACAGCTAGACAAGTCCTAGGAAGTTATTGAATATAAGACCACAAGAAGGGCTACGCTTTACAAACTAAACTATAAAAAAACATCATTTAATTACTGATTTTCCAATTTAAAAGATGATAATATTACAATTTATTGAGTAGAGAAATTCTTGACAGCGAATTTAAGGCATCATTAAAAATAACACTTAGATTGAGAGTAACTTAGATCATTCAAAGCCACCTGTCTCTGTCTTACACTTACACAATAACACTTAGATTGAGAGTAACTTAGATCATTCAAAGCCACCTGTCTCTGTCTTACACTTACACAATAACACTTAGATTGAGAGTAACTTAGATCATTCAAAGCCACCTGTCTCTGTCTCTGTCTTACACTTACACAATAACATTTAGATTGAGAGTAACTTAGATCATTCAAAGCCACCTGTCTCTGTCTCTGTCTTACACTTACACAATAACATTTAGATTGAGAGTAACTTAGATCATTCAAAGCCACCTGTCTCTGTCTCTGTCTTACACTTACACAATAACATTTAGATTGAGAGTAACTTAGATCATTCAAAGCCACCTGTCTCTGTCTCTGTCTTACACTTACACAATAACATTTAGATTGAGAGTAACTTAGATCATTCAAAGCCACCTGTCTCTGTCTTACACTTACACAATAACACTTAGATTCAGGGTAACTTAGATCATTCAAAGCCACCTGTCTCTGTCTTACACTTACACAATAACACTTAGATTCAGGGTAACTTAGATCATTCAAAGCCACCTGTCTCTGTCTCTGTCTTACACTTACACAATAACATTTAGATTGAGAGTAACTTAGATCATTCAAAGCCACCTGTCTCTGTCTCACACTTACACAATAACACTTAGATTCAGGGTAACTTAGATCATTCAAAGCCACCTGTCTCTGTCTCTGTCTTACACAATAACACTTAGATTCAGGGTAACTTAGATCATTCAAAGCCACCTGTCTCTGTCTTACACTTACACAATAACACTTAGATTCAGGGTAACTTAGATCATTCAAAGCCACCTGTCTCTGTCTCTGTCTTACACTTACACAATAACACTTAGATTCAGGGTAACTTAGATCATTCAAAGCCACCTGTCTCTGTCTTACACTTACACAATAACACTTAGATTCAGGGTAACTTAGATCATTCAAAGCCACCTTTCTCTGTCTCTGTCTTACACTTACACAATAACACTTAGATTCAGGGTAACTTAGATCATTCAAAGCCACCTGTCTCTGTCTCTGTCTTACACTTACACAATAACACTTAGCTTCAGGGTAACTTAGATCATTCAAAGCCACCTGTCTCTGTCTCTGTCTTACACTTACACAATAACATTTAGATTGAGAGTAACTTAGATCATTCAAAGCCACCTGTCTCTGTCTCTGTCTTACACTTACACAATAACACTTAGATTCAGGGTAACTTAGATCATTCAAAGCCACCTGTCTCTGCCTCTGTCTTACACTTACACAATAACACTTAGATTCAGGGTAACTTAGATCATTCAAAGCCACCTGTCTCTGTCTCTGTCTTACACTTACACAATAACACTTAGATTCAGGGTAACTTAGATCATTCAAAGCCACCTGTCTCTGTCTCTGTCTTACACTTACACAATAACACTTAGATTCAGGGTAACTTAGATCATTCAAAGCCACCTGTCTCTGTCTCTGTCTTACACTTACACAATAACACTTAGATTCAGGGTAACTTAGATCATTCAAAGCCACCTGTCTCTGTCTTACACTTACACAATAACACTTAGATTCAGGGTAACTTAGATCATTCAAAGCCACCTGTCTCTGTCTCTGTCTTACACTTACACAATAACACTTAGATTCAGGGTAACTTAGATCATTCAAAGCCACCTGTCTCTGTCTCTGTCTTACACTTACACAATAACACTTAGATTCAGGGTAACTTAGATCATTCAAAGCCACCTGTCTCTGTCTTACACTTACACAATAACACTTAGATTCAGGGTAACTTAGATCATTCAAAGCCACCTGTCTTTGTCTCTGTCTTATACTTACACAATAACACTTAGATTCAGGGTAACTTAGATCATTCAAAGCCACCTGTCTCTGTCTCTGTCTTACACTTACACAATAACACTTAGATTCAGGGTAACTTAGATCATTCAAAGCCACCTGTCTCTGTCTCTGTCTTACACTTACACAATAACACTTAGATTCAGGGTAACTTAGATCATTCAAAGCCACCTGTCTCTGTCTCTGTCTTACACTTACACAATAACACTTAGATTCAGGGTAACTTAGATCATTCAAAGCCACCTGTCTCTGTCTCTGTCTTACACTTACACAATAACACTTAGATTCAGGGTAACTTAGATCATTCAAAGCCACCTGTCTCTGTCTCTGTCTTACACTTACATAATAACACTTAGATTCAGGGTAACTTAGATCATTCAAAGCCACCTGTCTCTGTCTTACACTTACACAATAACACTTAGATTCAGGGTAACTTAGATCATTCAAAGCCACCTTTCTCTGTCTCTGTCTTACACTTACACAATAACACTTAGATTCAGGGTAACTTAGATCATTCAAAGCCACCTGTCTCTGTCTCTGTCTTACACTTACACAATAACACTTAGCTTCAGGGTAACTTAGATCATTCAAAGCCACCTGTCTCTGTCTCTGTCTTACACTTACACAATAACATTTAGATTGAGAGTAACTTAGATCATTCAAAGCCACCTGTCTCTGTCTCTGTCTTACACTTACACAATAACACTTAGATTCAGGGTAACTTAGATCATTCAAAGCCACCTGTCTCTGTCTCTGTCTTACACTTACACAATAACACTTAGATTCAGGGTAACTTAGATCATTCAAAGCCACCTGTCTCTGTCTCTGTCTTACACTTACACAATAACACTTAGATTCAGGGTAACTTAGATCATTCAAAGCCACCTGTCTCTGTCTCTGTCTTACACTTACACAATAACACTTAGATTCAGGGTAACTTAGATCATTCAAAGCCACCTGTCTCTGTCTCTGTCTTACACTTACACAATAACACTTAGATTCAGGGTAACTTAGATCATTCAAAGCCACCTGTCTCTGTCTTACACTTACACAATAACACTTAGATTCAGGGTAACTTAGATCATTCAAAGCCACCTGTCTCTGTCTCTGTCTTACACTTACACAATAACACTTAGATTCAGGGTAACTTAGATCATTCAAAGCCACCTGTCTCTGTCTCTGTCTTACACTTACACAATAACACTTAGATTCAGGGTAACTTAGATCATTCAAAGCCACCTGTCTCTGTCTCTGTCTTACACTTACACAATAACACTTAGATTCAGGGTAACTTAGATCATTCAAAGCCACCTGTCTTTGTCTCTGTCTTATACTTACACAATAACACTTAGATTCAGGGTAACTTAGATCATTCAAAGCCACCTGTCTCTGTCTCTGTCTTACACTTACACAATAACACTTAGATTCAGGGTAACTTAGATCATTCAAAGCCACCTGTCTCTGTCTCTGTCTTACACTTACACAATAACACTTAGATTCAGGGTAACTTAGATCATTCAAAGCCACCTGTCTCTGTCTCTGTCTTACACTTACACAATAACACTTAGATTCAGGGTAACTTAGATCATTCAAAGCCACCTGTCTCTGTCTCTGTCTTACACTTACACAATAACACTTAGATTCAGGGTAACTTAGATCATTCAAAGCCACCTGTCTCTGTCTCTGTCTTACACTTACACAATAACACTTAGATTCAGGGTAACTTAGATCATTCAAAGCCACCTGTCTCTGTCTCTGTCTTACACTTACACAATAACACTTAGATTCAGGGTAACTTAGATCATTCAAAGCCACCTGTCTCTGTCTTACACAATAACATTTAGATTCAGGGTAACTTAGATCATTCAAAGCCACCTGTCTCTGTCTTACACTTACACAATAACACTTAGATTCAGGGTAACTTAGATCATTCAAAGCCACCTGTCTCTGTCTCTGTCTCATACTTACACAATAACACTTAGATTCAGGGTAACTTAGATCATTCAAAGCCACCTGTCTCTGTCTCTGTCTTACACTTACACAATAACACTTAGATTCAGGGTAACTTAGATAATTCAAAGCCACCTGTCTCTGTCTCTGTCTTACACTTACACAATAACACTTAGATTCAGGGTAACTTAGATCATTCAAAGCCACCTGTCTCTGTCTCTGTCTTACACTTACACAATAACACTTAGATTCAGGGTAACTTAGATCATTCAAAGCCACCTGTCTCTGTCTCTGTCTTACACTTACACAATAACACTTAGATTCAGGGTAACTTAGATCATTCAAAGCCACCTGTCTCTGTCTCTGTCTTACACTTACACAATAACACTTAGATTCAGGGTAACTTAGATCATTCAAAGCCACCTGTCTCTGTCTCTGTCTTACACTTACACAATAACACTTAGATTCAGGGTAACTTAGATCATTCAAAGCCACCTGTCTCTGTCTCTGTCTTACACTTACACAATAACATTTAGATTCAGGGTAACTTAGATCATTCAAAGCCACCTGTCTCTGTCTTACACTTACACAATAACACTTAGATTCAGAGTAACTTAGATCATTCAAAGCCACCTGTCTCTGTCTTACACTTACACAATAACATAAATACTTAAATTCTTTGATTTTAAAAATTTAAGACACTGACACTCAATCATTAGAATGGGTTTCCCCCATTTATAAATCAAACAAAAACATAATATAGTTTTTCCAAAATTGTAAATGAAGTAAAAATGTAGTAAAATTTTTAATTTCTTATAGAAAGAGAATCTGTAACAGATAAGATAAGATAAAGAAGGAAATATGGTTATTTCAGTAGGCCTGTTAATCAGGGTTTAATAATGAGCCTTATACTTATGAGCTCTGAAAACAAATATTATGAAACAATCAACAGCCCAAACATATTAGGCTGAATCATGAACTGTGGAATGTGGACAATATCTTTGGCCAGGCTTTGTCAGTCGTCAGAGAACTAATACTTAAATGTTGGACTCATCAAATTGTTAACGTCTTATTATTTGACGAAATAAAATACCAACATGTATATTAAATGCTATCATGAATAATGACATATTTATTTCAACATGACAAATTTCACACATATGTAAAATTATAAAAATGAAATCCAGCACCTAAAATATTTTGTCCATTTATCAAGTTGTATCACATGTATTTAAATTAAACTTGGCCGGCATCAGGAGCAGTTCACGCCCACACACAAACACCATTTCTCATGTCGTGCTGTTCAACTGTTCCAGTTCCCTTAAAATGGCAGACATTTTTGGACGCTTCCGCCTCTGCTCAAAACACTGGGTGGACAAGGCGTACATCGTGTCCACTGCAGCCAGATCCCACTGACCACCTTTGGTGTCCAAGAGTTCATAAAAACTACCCCCCTCTTCCCCATCCTCACCCTCAGCACAGTGTTCTTGGACATGAATCTTTAGATCCACATTTTCTCTGCCTGGGTCCACAACAGGGAGGCCTGCAGATAGCATCAAATAGTTTTAACAGATGCTCTAGTCATACATTTGATATACACAGGACATTATAGATCATGGGAGATCAAACTGTAACAGATGCTCTAGTCATACATTTGATTGATATACACAGGACATTATAGATCAGTGGAGATCAAACTGTAACAGATGCTCTAGTCATACATTTGATATACACAGGACATTATAGATCATGGGAGATCAAACTGTAACAGATGCTCTAGTCATACATTTGATATACACATGACATTATAGATCAGGGGAGATCAAACTGTAACAGATGCTCTAGTCACACATTTGATATACACCGGACATTATAGATCAGGGGAGATCAAACTGTAACAGATGCTCTGGTCATACATTTGATATACACAGGACATTATAGATCAGGGGAGATCAAACTGTAACAGATGCTCTAGTCATACATTTGATATACACAGGACATTATAGATCAAGGGAGATCAAACTGTAACAGATGCTCTAGTCATACATTTGATATACACAGGACATTATAGATCAGGGGAGATCAAACTGTAACAGATGCTCTAGTCATACATTTGATATACACAGGACATTATAGATCAGGGGAGATCAAACTGTAACAGATGCTCTAGTCATACATTTGATATACACAGGACATTATAGATCAGGGGAGATCAAACTGTAACAGATGCTCTAGTCATACATTTGATATACACAGGACATTATAGATCAGGGGAGATCAAACTGTAACAGATGCTCTAGTCATACATTTGATATACAGAGGACATTATAGATCAGGGGAGATCAAACTGTAACAGATGCTCTAGTCATACATTTGATATACACAGGACATTATAGATCAGGGGAGATCAAACTTTTGGCAAAGAGGGCAATATTCTGGAAGTTAAAATATGTGGGGGCAGGATTAAGATAACAAACAACAATTAATATGTTGAAACTCAGTTACAGGCTATTTATAGATGTTTGCTTTTTGTTTGCAATTTGTAATAGTCAAGAGTGATAAAATGTGGGGGACAAATGGACAAATGTGGGGGACAAATGGACACTGCTATAGAAATATCTTATTTATTATTACAAATTACTCAAATTGGATAGAACAAAGATGTTTGTCTTATGCCAGGTAATTTACAGTAAATAAATTTTTTGAAATATAGCTAGAGCCGAAAATGTATAGAAATTGTTATGTAAAATGTCATTCTGGCAACACCCTCAGAAAGCCTACATTCAGCATTGCGAGACAAGCCCTCACTTGGAACCTCCAGGGCTAGAAATAGAGGTTGACCCAAAATGACTTGGAGAAGGGAACTGGAGGCAGATACCAAAAAGAGTGGGAACAGCTGGGGACAGTTGGAGAGATTGGCACAAGACTGGTATGCCTGGAGAGCTTTTGTGGCCTATGACCCAGATGGGACGACAGGCAATGAGATGTTGAGAGAAAATGTCATTCAATTATCAAAGATGAGGTCTCGGGTCGTTAAAATTTAAATGGGGCAGGCCGTATTTGGCCAACGGGCCCCGACTTACGACACCCCTGTTATAGATGGAAAAATATATGGTCAATTTCTTATTCAATAACAGTAACTATAAATACATGAAACCTGTAGAGTTTACCAGGTGCTTTGTATCGTTTAAGGCATTTGAACAGTGTACAGCAAAATTAATTCTTCTTTAGCACCAGGATTCAAATCTAACCTGACACTCAATGGGAAGCTGAATTTCTATCAACCTGTGCAAAACAACTGTTTAAATCCTTAAAATATGGAAATTTGACAAACCTACTCGTCATGGATATTTCATAATAAAAAACTGACCTGTCAGGATCTCGAGTAGGACCACCCCAAAGCTGAAACAGTCAAGGCCGTGATGAATGACGAATGAAAAAGCTTCAGGTGCCAGGTAGGCATGTGTGCCAATCACAATGGAAGCGTTGTAACTTGTTTTGTTGAAAGGAGCAACTTTTGCTGTAGCAAAATCTCCAACCTGAAAATGATGTGATAAATATACAACTTTGGATGTATGTTTAATTTTAATAAATTAAAAAAACTATTATTAATCACATTTTTCAAATACCGTATTTATCGGCGTATAACACGCACTTTCATTTTCAGAGGGAAATTTCAGGAAAATTTTTTTAATTTCAAATAAAGAACTTTGAAGTTGAAGCAAAATAAGGGTAGCTCAGAACTTTTTTTAATTAATATTATTTCCACTTATAAGGTAAATAATGTAAAAGGACAGTAAAAGCAACTGTTTTAACAAATAAACTTGGATATTCTGTTTTTACATTGTATCGGCGGTGTATATGGTGTATACGGTACTTGTTAATACTGTTAAAAACATGGCTTCTTAACATTATATCGGTGTATAACACACATCATTTGCCGCCTATTTTCAGGGGGAAAAAGTGTGTGTTATACGCCGATACGGTATATGGTTAGCTTAGTGAAAAAAACAACTAATAGAGCCATATTAAATAAAATATTAATGCATGTAGGTTCCCCAGTTGCCAATTAGTCTTGACTCATCATCCCAATGAATGTTTCAAACAAACTCCCCCCCCCCAAACCATCTCAGTATTGCTTGACAAGGTCTACCCCCTATAAAAAATATAACAATTTACTTTAAAATTGAACAAATTGTGCTCATGATCTTTGACCCCACATGAAATGCCACCTCAACCACCAGTGATTGTCTGCAGACTTAAAAACAGCTGGTTAAGGTCATCAACACAATATTCCAGCAAGCCACTTTTAAAAGTCAAAACAGCACTGTCACCC
Organism: Ampullaceana balthica; assembly: GCA_944989445.1. Taxonomy (NCBI): domain Eukaryota; kingdom Metazoa; phylum Mollusca; class Gastropoda; family Lymnaeidae; genus Ampullaceana; species Ampullaceana balthica. Next base: position 944,070 of record CALYLW010000208.1, read on the forward strand.
GCACATAGGATTCACCTGAGTGAAGTTATAACACCAGCAATGTTATAACATCAGCAATGTTATAACACCAGCAATGTTATAACATCAGCAATGTTATAACACCAGCAATGTTATAACACCAGCAATGTTATAACACCAGCAATGTTATAACATCAGCAATGTTATAACACCAGCAATGTTATAACACCAGCAATGTTCCCTCTAAAGTTCATTGGTCAGTATGCAAAATAAAAATCTTGTGTGCAAAGTTTTACACCCCAAAAACATGGATTTTATATTATCAAAATTTGCTGCGCAGTAATTCAAAACTGCTGCACTGTTGCATTTGTCAGACATCTACGCAGTTGCAAAGCTGAACAGCTGAAAGGGAACATTGAACACCAAACTAATTATTTCATTACAAGATCAAAGATCCATTAGAAAGTTTTGAGGGTATACATGTATTTACTAAAAGTGTGAAATGTCTGTGGATTCCAAAAGACATAGAATCTATACCAACATCTCTTGAACAATATTTGAGCCATGCAATATTCACTGAGATATTTTAATTATTTTTACACTAATACCTAAACAATAATAATTTATAATTTTTTCAATGAAATGGTCTTCAAACTTTGAAGGCCGCATCATTATTATTAGACCAGCATGGTCTGTGGACGCAATAATCTTCATTATAGAAGGAGCATCTGTATAGATAAAAGTAAGATATCATTATCTTGTTAATTCAAGATCCATTGTCTAATAGGGCATGTGGCCATCTGCTTGCAGCAATAGTGGAGAATTAACATAATTTGCAGCTGTACCTTAGGACGTTGTCGTAGTGGAAATGGAGTTAGGCCATATGTGTCATTGTTATTTTATTTTTTATTTTTTAAGCTATATAAATATTATTTATAACTTTGGCTTCCAGCTGAATGAATGGATACAGACCAAAGTTAGTACATTGTACATTACACCTTTATGGCCCATATGGGATCCCATAATGCAATAGGATCATAGTGGGGAACATTATCCCATCAAAGTGTGAGATCAAATCTGGGAAAGAGATTCAACAAAGAATGTGATGCCATTTTGCTATGAGATTTTACTGGGGTATGTGATCCCTCAAAATGTTGAGATCAAATCAGGGCAAAAAGGATTCAACCACGATCAAGATCCCATTATACCATACTGGGGTAAATGATCTCATCAAATATGGGAGCATATCGGGAAAGTGGTTCGACAAAGAATGAAATCCCATTATACAATCGGACAATACTGTGTAATGTGATCCCATTGAAGTATGGGATTGTATTTGGGAAAGGGATTACATCTTGAATAGGATCCCATTATGCAACAGGATCATAAGAGGGCTTGTAATCCCATCAAAGTATGGGTTTATATCAAGTAAAGTGTTTTGACCAAGAACAGAATCCCATTATGCAACGGACTCATAATGGGGTATGTGAACCCTTCCGAGGTATTAGATTATATTGGGGAAAGGTATTCTGCCATGAATTGGAACCCATTATGCAACTGGATCATAATATGGTAAGTGATCCCATTGAAATATTGGATCATATCAGGAAATTGATTTGACCAAGAACGGGATGCCAATATGCAGTGGGATTGTACTGGATGGGATACAAAATGGGATCCATATTGTAGGCACAAGCAATGCCCAGTATGTTAGCTAATATGTGAATTACATTACCTAGGTAGTATGCTGAGGCTTCTACTAACGCCTTCTTTAACCCAACCATGTCGAGTTACCAAATATTAGGTAATTTATTTAATTCCTACATAACGAGTTACCGCATTCTAGGTATTTGGGTCAGTATGTGGAAAACCCTAGAGAAGTACTAAAAATAACTAACCAATCGGCGTGTAACCTAAATAAAAGTCATTGCAAATGGCTTCCCCCATGTTTTGAATTTATTTGTGTGTGTTTATGTGAAATGTTTTTGAAAATTCAAAGTAAGACAAGTGTCTGATGAATCAAGCACTTGACAGGAAAGTGGAACTTGATTTATGTGTTTTATTCTTTTGATTTTTTTCATTATCTAAGTCATAATTTTTTCAAGAATACGTTTCTAGGTCAAGTAACATGCTATGTTAGAGCTAATCACAGAAATGTTGTGTGTATCACATGTGTAGTGTGTGTAGAAAACATTCCAGATACAACAAGCGAAATCCTAGAATGTGTTGTGAAAAAATATTTTTTCTGCTAAGTGGATCAGCGCACAAAGGTACAAACTTGGCACTAAATAAAAGATAAACATATTTTCTACAATTTCTCAGTTTTATTCCATTCCATTGCATGCAAGTAAATTTTTTTTACAGCATGTTCGTTTTTTCTCTTTAATGCCAGGGAACCCAGGTATAGGGGAGAGTTAGGCTGGGGGCTTCGGAGGCGGTAGGGTTAAGTAAAGTGTGGTCTGTATTTGTATAATTAGATTAGGTGCAAGTTTATGTAAGCATGTTGTTACTGTATTGATAAATAACTTATGTTGAGCTGTAGCCAACACAAGTCTAAGATGGGGGTTATTGGCCTTACCTTGGGATTGAACTGAGATTCTAAAATGGGGGTTATTGGTCTTACCTTGGTATTGAACTGAGAGTCTAAGATGGGGGTTATTGGCCTTACCTTGGTATTGAACTGAGAGTCTAAGATGGGGGTTATTGGCCTTACCTTGGTATTGAACTGAGAGTCTAAGATGGGGGTTATTGGCCTTACCTTGGGATTGAACTGAGAGTCCAGCAGAATATTGGCACTCTTGATGTCTCTGTGAGTCAGACCACCCTCATGAAGGAAAGCAATGCCCCTGGCTGTTCCTGCATGGTGGGGAATTCCAGAAGAATTAACTAAACAACAACTTATGCAGTAGAATCATCTAAGTTAGGACAAGAATAACAGGTAGTTGTGTGCTGTCATTTATCAAAGGAAAATAATGATAAACAGAGAGACTGACAACAAAAAATAAGATGAGGCATTCTTACCTTTTGCAATGTCTATTCTCATGTTGTTTGCTAGAGGCGGGGTGTTGAATCTACAGGCCAGCCTGTCTTCTAAAGAGCCATTGGGCATGTACTGGTATATGAGACACCTGTGGTTCCCATCAATACTGTAGCCAAGGAGATACACCAAATTGTCATGTTTGTACAGGCATAGCATCTGGAATAGTAGACAGTAAGGTTGTTAACGGTTAACTGGTCCTCAGATCAGGACCGGTCGGTTTAATCAGGACCGGTTAAGCGCAACTTTACTGTTAAGATGCAGGGCAGCATACGAGACTAACGCGAGCGACGGTGACATCAAATCACTTTCTCCATATTCCGGTATATAAATAATATACACGTCATCACTATTAGATTAGTTCGCCTACGGCAAAGATTTTTTTTTATTTGCTTAGTTGTCGAGGCACTGTACAAGAGCTAACACACAGTGAGCGTTTGATGTGAACAACAGTCAAGGCCGCCACTGTTTCTATTTATATTAATTATAGTCTGTTTCTAAATAAAGACAAAGAAAGCTATAAAGCATATGACCCCGTGACCTATCGGCATTCTCTGGTCACCGGTTGATAGTCTGTTTCCCGCATCCAAAAAATTGATTGGCACGAGCCCCTTAGTGAAGTACCTACAAGAGTCATTTGATAGATGTAGCAAAGATACCGGGCGATTAATCGGTCCTCAAATTCCAGTTCGGTCATTTAGTAACTGTTTTCCTGCAAGTCAAAGGCATTTGACGTAAGCTTACCAAATTAATATCAATATTGATATTTTATTTTTTTTAAATGCAATTGTTATGTGTTGGAAAGGGAGTACGGCGAGTGTAGCTCAAACCCTATTGGAACAGGAAGGATGGCGGGATCGTCGTGTGCGCCACAAAATTCAATAATTATGGAGACTTGACGATTGAAAAATAATATAGTATTTTAATAAATTCCATTTTATCATCACTGTTTACTCCGTAAGCTTTATAATTTATTATTATTATTTTTAATTTGCGAGTTGACTGGCATCAAACACAAGACAGGTAAACCGACGAGGCAATGCGTGGGTTTTTTAAACTTAGAAAAAATACCTTGCTAACTTTAACGAACGGTTTAACCGGTCCTCTTATTTAGAACGGTTAATCACGAGTCTTAAAAAAAATATTTTAAATTGACTATTAACCATCACTGTTTACTTAATTCTTTGGAATTTTATTTTTCTTTTTTAAAATTCGCTGAATTGAGGGCATCGCGAAAAAGAGCTGAAAGCAAGTGGGGGAAGCGGGCTTTGATGCCTCCATCAGACGATGCGAGGTGAAAACATTCTCTCTTTGGTTCTCAAAACATAAGGCATATAGGGACTTGCGGTTAACCGGTCTTTTTTTAACGGTTAACCGGTCCTAAAAAACGAGCGGTCTTAACAACCTTAGTAGACAGGGGGTAAAATGAAAGAACGAAATATACTTCAAAGATGTCAGTAGACAGACATGCTGGTCACTTGAACGATGACACAATACAAGACAGAGCAGTCCCACCTCCTTGTTACAACTGTAGTAGTAGGAAGTTTAGAGAATGAATTTAGATATATCTTGATAGTGTAAGGGAAAACAAATATTTAAACATCAACAAAGAATATATTTTAACTCATTAGCTCCTGATGGGACTTAATGCGTCTCTATAGGGGTCCGTACAGATGTGACCAAATGCGTCTGTTCGCCTAGCGACGTACTCTCGCATTTTTAGTTAAAAATAGCATCGAAATCTCACTTTCCTCAAGACTTCCGGCTATTGTGTGATTCTACGAGGAGATTTCAATAAAAATTACAGGATTTATTTATCTTGTTTCACTTTCAATCCATGTGTGAATTAGTTTGACATGTCTCTATCGCGTATGTATTCACCCGAGGTGCCGAAAATCACGTTATCGGACTTTAATCGTCATTATTTCGCAGTGCATGTTATATTATTATTTAACTTAATTCATTTCTTGATGCATTAATCATTTTATTTTTTAAGATAAATGAATATCTATAGAAAATAAAATCATTTTTCTAATGGAATCAAAAGCTTAACGAAGTTGCTTCCCTTTTGTCCGGAATATGAAGTAGATTCGGAAAGAGCCCTTCAGGAGCTATTGACTTAACTCTGTCAGATGCAGTACAGATTTCTGGTCTTTTCCTCTCAGCTGACAGATCTTGCAGGTCCAGGTTATGGTATTCAAATTACAAAAATTGACATTAAGTCATTTTAGATATAACTGTTCTTAATATCAACTTATTGTTGTTTTTTTTTAAATCATTTTCTATAGTCAATATTTTTTTATATGGCCAGAAGTATGATTGATTTTCAATTTGTTTTTTAAGTCAGCAAATTATAGTAAAAAAAATAGTCACTTCCCATTGTAAGATCGTAATGGTACATTGGTAAATTAAAGAGTTCATAGGTAGTGAATATCACTTCCATTTATTATCAAGTATCTCAGATATTGTTACCTCCACTTCGGTTCTGAACTGTCCGTTACTTTCCTCAGTGTTCTCCATCAATAGTTTGACCGCCACTTTGAAGCCAGTGTTGAAAGTACCAAGGAACACCTCACCAAAACCGCCAACACCTATCAGACTTCCCCCGTCTTGCAAAGTTCTCTTATCGAAGTTATCTGTAAAAAAAAAGTAAAAAATAATTAGACTGTTTTGTTTTTTAATAATAATCATGGCTACTGTGTAACTATGAATAACTTAGATCTTAACACAGCAGCCTGAATAACAGGGGCTTTGCATCTTCTGTCAACAAAACCCCATGAATACCTCTATGTAACCCCTCCAGGGAATAAACCAACCAGCTATTGGAGACAGGGAATACCTCTATGTAACCCATCCAGGGAATAAACCAACCAGCTATTGGAGACAGGGAATACCTCTATGTAACCCATCCAGGGAATTAACCAACCAGCTATTGGAGACAGGGAATATCTCCATGTAACCCATCCAGGGAATGAACCATCCAGCTATTGGAGACAGGGAATACCTCTATGTAACCCATCCAGGGAATAAACCAACCAGCTATTGGAGACAGGGAATACCTCTATGTAACCCATCCAGGGAATGAACCAACCAGCTATTGGAGACAGGGAATACCTCTATGTAACCCATCCAGGGAATGAACCAACCAGCTATTGGAGACAGGGAATACCTCTATGTAACACATCCAGGGAATGAACCATCCAGCTATTGGAGACAGGGAATACCTCTATGTAACCCATCCAGGGAATGAACCATCCAGCTATTGGAGACAGGGAATACCTCTATGTAACCCATCCAGGGAATGAACCATCCAGCTATTGGAGACAGGGAATACCTCTATGTAACCCATCCAGGGAATGAACCATCCAGCTATTGGAGACAGGGAATACCTCTATGTAACCCATCCAGGGAATGAACCAACCAGCTATTGGAGACAGGGAATACCTCTATGTAACCCATCCAGGGAATGAACCATCCAGCTATTGGAGACAGGGAATACCTCTATGTAACCCATCCAGGGAATGAACCAACCAGCTATTGGAGACAGGGAATACCTCTATGTAACCCATCCAGGGAATGAACCAACCAGCTATTGGAGACAGGGAATACCTCTATGTAACCCATCCAGGGAATGAACCATCCAGCTATTGGAGACAGGGAATACCTCTATGTAACCCATCCAGGGAATGAACCAACCAGCTATTGGAGACAGGGAATACCTCTATGTAACCCATCCAGGGAATGAACCAACCAGCTATTGGAGACAGGGAATACCTCTATGTAACCCATCCAGGGAATGAACCATCCAGCTATTGGAGACAGTGACATTTAAGAGAAGTTTTTATAAAGCTTTTCAAGTATAAAATCCACTATGTAGAAAATAATAAAATTTTGTATTATGGTCTTTTGAGGCACATTTTTTATTTAAAAAATGATGTTACCTTCTCTTTGAGACAATCATTACATGCAGTCGGCTTACAACAATGAATAATAACAATCATTACATGCAGTCGGCTTACAACAATGAATAATAACAATCATTACATGCAGTCGGCTGACAACAAGGATTAATAACAATCATTACATGCAGTCGGCTTACAACAATGAATAATAACAATCATTACATGCAGTCGGCTTACAACAATGAATAATAACAATCATTACATGCAGTCGGCTGACAACAAGATTTAATAACAATCATTACATGCAGTCGGCTTACAACAATGAATAATAACAATCATTACATGCAGTCGGCTTACAACAATGAATAATAACAATCATTACATGCAGTCGGCTGACAACAAGATTTAATAACAATCATTACATGCAGTCGGCTTACAACAATGAATAATAACAATCATTACATGCAGTCGGCTTACAACAATGAATAATAACAATCATTACATGCAGTCGGCTGACAACAAGATTTAATAACAATCATTACATGCAGTCGGCTTACAACAATGAATAATAACAATCATTACATGCAGTCGGCTTACAACAATGAATAATAACAATCATTACATGCAGTCGGCTGACAACAAGATTTAATAACAATCATTACATGCAGTCGGCTTACAACAATGAATAATAACAATCATTACATGCAGTCGGCTTACAACAATGAATAATAACAATCATTACATGCAGTCGGCTTACAACAATGAATAATAACAATCATTACATGCAGTCGGCTTACAACAATGAATAATAACAATCATTACATGCAGTCGGCTTACAACAATGAATAATAACAATCATTACATGCAGTCGGCTTACAACAATGAATAATAACAATCATTACATGCAGTCGGCTTACAACAATGAATAATAACAATCATTACATGCAGTCGTCTTACAACAATGAATAATAACAATCATTACATGCAGTCGGCTTACAACAATGAATAATAACAATCATTACATGCAGTCGGCTTACAACAATGAATAATAACAATCATTACATGCAGTCGGCTTACAACAATGAATAATAACAATCATTACATGCAGTCGGCTTACAACAATGAATAATAACAATCATTACATGCAGTCGGCTTACAACAATGAATAATAACAATCATTACATGCAGTCGGCTTACAACAATGAATAATAACAAGCATTACATGCAGTCGGCTTACAACAATGAACAATAACAATCATTACATGCAGTCGGCTTACAACAATGAATAATAACAATCATTACATGCAGTCGGCTTACAACAATGAATAATAACAATCATTACATGCAGTCGGCTTACAACAATGAATAATAACAATCATTACATGCAGTCGGCTTACAACAATGAATAATAACAATCATTACATGCAGTCGTCTTACAACAATGAATAATAACTCAAAGTCTCCAATTAACAATGTCAAGATATTGGAGTTTCTGCTTCATGAAAATGCATTACTTTACAATCACCTAAGTGAACAGAATTTAACAAAATTATATTCTTACTTGTTATTTTTCGAAGGATATCGTAACGGACTTCTTTAAGTTCATCAACAATGGCTGTGTTAAGTGCAGGATCAACTGGTGGGGACTGTGGTAGCACTGGAGTGGGCTGTGGTAGCACTGGAGTGGGCTCTGGTGAAACTGGAGTGGGCTCTGGTGGAACTGAAGGGAGCTGTGGTAGCACAGGAGTGGGTTGTGTTTCCTTTTCTGGATATGTTTCTGGAAAATTATTTTCACTGACTGCTCCAGCACCTGCAGGTGGCTCCCCAACACTAAAAATAGAAATTGAAACAAAATTTTTCAAAATTGATGGAAACATGAAATCATTAAAGAGGATGTAGGTTAACATTGATTGAAATCACAAGTTAACGTTTAATTTGACAAAGCGCGGTAATGTGCGCCTAGCCTCTATTACCAAAGCGTGGTAAAGCGCGTCTCGATAGTACTCTCTTTAGAAACGAAATCACAGAAAGTAAAAACTATTCAGTGCTGGATAGAAGATGTATTCGACTTCCGGAAGTGGCAGCGATTGCCTACGCTTGTGTTTTTGATCGGTTCGGGGTAATTTGTTTTTTAAAATGTAATTTCGCTATACTTTTTGTAAAAATAATAGTACTAGACTACAGGTAAAATAGTATTAGACTCAAAACGGTGTTTTGAATAAGTAAAATAACCATTCTTATCCTAAAAGATGAAGTCAGTATGACAATAATATTATAAATACATTTACAGCAATTTTTTTAAATTTCATAACCCATAACCGCGATATGGGAAATCCTTATGGGACTGAGGCGGAAGTTTACAGAAAACCTTATGGGGCTTTAAACGTTAATGATGATCCTCATTCTCACCTGATTTGGGACATTTGATTTGACTGATGTACTTCATCGTTTGGGTTAGGTGAAACAACTGTACCATCTTGTTTAGGCTCATAAGACAGAATAGCATTACGTTTATGACTGTCTATAGCGAATTTTTGATCCAGCACAGCAGCTCTAAGTGGTTGTGTACTCGCATTGTGTATGTTTTGATTATTACTTTGAGTAAGGCTGAAAGGTAGACAAGAGCTTTTATTTTCTGAGCTAGCTGAAGGCACAACCACTGGATTTTGTTGTTTGATTCTGTTTAGGTATTCCACAGCTGTTCCCAGTTGAGCTTGTGACAGAGCCTGAAATTAATATCTTTTATTTCAATTCACTTATAGATTTTAGGGGATTTTAACTATACATATCGATTTTAAATAAAATAATGAATCATGCTGTTTCAGATAACAATTCCTAAAATATTTAACTAAATGATAATAAGCAAACCTCAATCAAATGCTTAAGTTTACTATTCTGTGTGCCCCAGTCTGATAACAGAGCTTTAGTGCTGCTTCCGTTGTTGGCATTATTTCTAGCAAATTTACTGATGTGAGCAACTGAATATCTGAAAATAACATAGCCAAATACCTGGTTTAAATTAATAAGAGATTTAATGAACTTTTAATTTAAATAGACCATGGCAACATGAATAAATGATAGAAGGGTTAGAAAATAATCTGCATTTATAATACAAATAAATAATCCATAAAGAAATGTTCTGTGGATTTATTTTTTCTTAAATAAATTAGAAATGTGTCTGTTTCTAATAAAATTTAGCTTATAAATGTAACCCAAAAAAATCTGGTTTATTTATTTTGACACATCACAGTTAGATACATTTTTTAAACCAACTGTTGAAGAAAGCACAAAATATGAATTAACCTACCTAGGATTAACATTTGCTCTTATTGGTGAGAAAATGTCATCAGGCCTTTTAGGTATTTTAGATGCCAGTTCTTCCCAATGGTTATCAATGTCAAGCATTGAAGCCAGCTGCATTACCACAGAAAAGGGTAAATGTCTGATAAAGGTATCTTCATTTAAGTCCTGGTTCTGCATTTTTCCAGTCTGTGCCTTGATCCTTAATTTTGAACTTTTCAATTGAAAATGTCTCTTTCAAAATTTTGGTTCAGTTTATTTATATCAGTGTCATAAAGACAACATGATATAACCATCCACAATGACAAATAGGTCAACTCAGCTGACTTTAGCTGTGAGGCAACTGTCAATACTTCAGTCATCCAAAAAAATAATTTAAGTAATATACTGTTGATAATGAGTTACATCTGTTGAGTATAATGAATGAAAATAATACTTTAGACGAAATAGGATTAACAAATCCTTTGTGACATATCATTTATATATATATATATATATATATAAATAAATACCTATACAGAGCTTTTTTTCTAGCAGATCGCACCGCAACGGCATTCTGGCACCTTTTTTACCACAGACTTTTTTATATTACTGTCAGGAATGTTTGGTCTTACTGCTTTCTCGGGCTGTGTTAAATATGAGTTCCGGTAGCTTTTTTTTAAACATATATATGTTTATAAACGGTGCTTTTAAAAAAACGTACCGGAGCACATTTTTAAAATGAGTAAGGCCAAACATTCCAGGTAGTAATATAAAAGAGTATGTGGAAAAAAGGTGCCGGCAGGCTGTAACAGGTGCATTCAGCTAGAAAAAGCACTGTAAATATATATATATATATATCTATTAAATATACAATATAATTAATCATAATATATAATATAATTATCATTTGATGGGACGGGCAACATTACAGTTTTTTCCGACTGCCAACTTCGTTACTATGACCAGGTTATTTCTGAATAAAGGTTCAAAATAAACTAAATAGTCATTCGGTCATTAGTTCCTTGCTCAAGCTTGTCTGTACCAAGGGATCAGCATAACAGCCTCCAATGTCAAAGAGATCACCTATGAAATGGCAAACTACACAGCAACCCCAAGGCAGTGTAATGCCAACGCCACCATCTTGTCCTCCTAAGCGATAACCAGTCGCAATTTTAATAAGTGTTTAAATGTTCCTACACTACACTATAGATTTATAGATGATCATAAATTCACCAATTTATTTCATTTGAAATACAAATTTGACAAAGTTATTATGTTATATATGTTATAGTCATAGGCCTATTGAATTAAAGTAACTGAATTGTAATAATTATTGAAGAAATAGGCTATTCAAAATGATACTTTACCGCAAACAGCATTGTTATTGTTGTTGACCTTAGTTGTAGTATTACTACAAAAGTCAAAAGGTTTTATTGTATAGAGTTTACTTATTGTATTCTTATAATTAAAAATAACATGACACTGAATTTTCCTACCATGTAGGCTACCTGTAGACTGCAGACTCTATGCAAGAACAAACACATACAAATTCTCGTTTTTCCGTCCGGAATTCGGGCGTGGAATGGGTTGCCAGAAGAAACTAGGAAAACCAAAACTTTATCAACATTTAAAACTCTTATAAGAATGCAGGACTAAACACAAACCATAGATAAGCGTAGGACGCAAAAATATTATGTATAGAAGGAGCGTCTGTAACAGTAACAGATAAGATAAGATAGGATAAATGAAAAAGCCTATGCAATATGTGAATTAGTCATTAACTTCAACACCAACCCAAAGTCAAAGTAAACTTTATGGCTTTATGGGATAAATTATAGAACTTCAAGTTTAAAAACTTCATTAAAATTGGGATGAATGTTGAATCAGTTTGAATGTTCTTAGTCCCTGTATTATGTTTTAAAAAATTATATTGACTAAATGAACAATGCCTAATACTAAAAATTAGGGCTGCGGAAATTAACAAATAATTTCTTGATTAATCGACCTATCACTTACAAATTATTGGAAGTCAAAAAGTAAAAAAAGAATTAAAAAATTGAGGCGATAAATACAAAATTTCCTGACGATTACACAAACATTTTGGTTTTAAGCTATTGACTGACGGAAATGTTCAAAATGTTGGTAAAGTTTGCCTACCATGGTTCTAATACTTCGCCTACTTATCAAACCAAATGAAAAGCGTGTTACACAAGCTAATGGCAGTAATGGAGTCTGACTCAAAGACAGAAAATTACGACAGCTTTTCTTAAGAATTACTGCGTTACAAAATGGAGATGAAATTTCCTGAATCCATTAAATGATAGAAACGTAATGAACACCGATATCCGATAATGTCATTCCTTGCCAAGAACGTTTTGTACATACCAGTTACCTCAGTTCCATGTGATTGTGAATGATTGTTCAGCTCGGCTGGTTATATTGTCAATTATACCCACTCATCACTTGAACCAAATAATGTCAACACACTTGTCTTTTTGCGTAGTTGGGGGCCGTCCATAAATGACGTCACGCACCTAGGGGGGTCACACTTTTGTGACGTTGCGTGACGAGGGGGAGGGAGGGGGGTTGAAGAAGTGTGACGTCACATCAAAAGGATAACTTTAAATAAAACTTCCACTGAAATATTTGGTCCTTTACAATTTATTTAATGACTTTTTTTTATTTTATTTTTTTATATATTTTTTTTAATCAGTGCTTCTCATTGTGCCAGACGGTAGGCCATCAGACGCTGGTTGGCGTAAGCTATCAAGACATGAAAATTAAATCTAATTATAATCCTTAAGTTTGAGAATCCACAAGATAACATGAAATTGTTACACTGCGTCCTTTGATGTTGACATCAAAGCATTTGTGATGTAACCGCAGCTCTGTTTGGTTATCTCATGGACTTTTTTGCCCGTTACCCCAAAATAGACAAGTTTATTTATGTGTGCGTTACCCCCCCCCCAATCCCCAGACTCTAGGTCCTGCTCACATGACTCGGGGATTTGGGGGAGCATCGTTAGCCCCCCCCCACCCGAAAATGCTACTAGTGAGTTTTAAAAGCATGACAAGTGTCTAAAAATGATCTGAATAGGATTGTGTAGATATTTTAAGTCAAAACGACATGGAATATCCTTTTTCTTTAAAAGGAGGAATCAATTTGATAGAATTAAAAACGTTTTAAGTTTGATATAATTGTTTTTTGTTCGATTGGTTTTTGGTCAAACGCCCCTGGCCATTCTATTCTTCTAGATCAGTGCTTCTCAAAGTGGTAGTCCGCGGGCCATCCGCTGCCGGTCCGCAGATGTTCTAAAAAAAGGACAACAAAAATTGTCAGTGCAGGGAAAATAGTGCACCGGTCTTTGGTGCAATGGCAAAAATTCCAGCCGGTCCGCCATACTAAAAAGTTTGAGAAGCACTGTTCTAGATATACATTGTAATGGTAAATGAGCCCATTTAAAATTAGTCAAGTATTCATTAACTTTATTGAATGCATTAAATTCTTGACATCGAAATTCGAGAGGAGCACAAAACAACTTTTCCTCTTAGCTCAGTTTTTAAGGGATTAATTTTAAATATCATAGAAAGGATACGTGATACAGACAAGTCATGTGGATTAAGATTATTGACACTCGTGTCAATGTAAATGAAAGTAGGGTAGATTTTGGTGTCTTCGTATAGTACGTAGGTAAGAAATCTACATAGTTGTCAAATTTTTTAAAAAAATGCATTTTATGGAATGAACCGGTTCAATAATGGACATATGTTCCAAGCGTACACGTAGACATGACGTATTTTAATATATCTAGTGGATTGTAGTGGATGTTATATGTCCCAAAATGAGTCTTCATTGCCCCCAAAAATTCCCTTTTTGACCCCAGATGAGGTTATTTACCTCTGTTCGCCGACCTCTTTCTTACGGGATGCCTGTCAGTCAATTGAGGGATTTTTTTTACAAATACATTTTAAAAATTTTTAGTTTTTAAATTATTTTTTTTCTAAACAAAGACGTTAATCTTGATGATTAATAGTCAATGTTTAATTTGTATGCATTAAAATAAAATATAATCTAAGGATGTTAACGCAGTTCGTTTTCGGAAGGCCGGTTAAAACGTTTTTAAAAAATGCTCCACGCGGGTTACGATATTACAATGTAAATCTTCACTAAATAAATAATAAATATTTAAATGACAATAAAAGTGATTTGAAACATACTTATTTTCAAATTGAAAATAAAGTTGTTGTTTTTTTTGTTTTAGAGGGGGGGGGGATCAAAGATTTGTGACATATTTTTAGAGGGGGGGGTCTAAGATTTTGTGACGACGCGTGACGAAGGAGGGGGTCAAAAATCTGCAAAAATCGCGTGACGTCATTTATGGACGGCCCCTTGGTTAAAAGATGACAATATCAGTATTATTTAGATTTTCAACAAGAACGTTTAATAAGTGTTACCTAATGACTAATGGCCTATGCCTATGACATCATAAATTGTAATTGTTTTACTTTAATCGAAATTAACTATTAATTATCGTTAATTTTTCAAAAGTTAACGATTAAATTTAAATTAATGGTTAACAGCCATACTAAAAATTAATAATGCCATGCCTATGCTCTTACTTACTATTGAGTTATCAGTAGTCTTAGTCTTACGGTAGTCTTACCATCTTTCTGACATTTCTGTATCTATTAATTGTAAGAACTAGGCTAGTCTAGGAAATAGTTTCAAGTTTCTACTTACTTAACTTACTCTTACTAACTTATACTTTACATCACAAACTTGACTTAGTTTGAAACTATATACTATTTATATTTTATATACCCAAACGCCAACGCCAACCATATTCTACGAGACTACGCAAAAGTCAATCAACGGCTTAATTACTTAATTAAATTAAACTTCATAATTTAGTCTTAATTTAAGAAAATGACAATTATCAATTGAGTCCAAGCCTAAAACTGGTTAAAACAAAGGACTATGACTATGACTCAATCACAGAAAGTCTTTACTACTCTTTACCAGTCTTTATTCTTATCACACTTATCAGGATGTGATTTTAAGAAACAGTGTCAGTGAAACAGTCAGGAATACTTGTACTTTAATTTTAAATTTTACCTAATATTTTTCTGAAATAGAAGGAGCGTTTGTAACATAAAATCAAACAGGATAACCGATAACTAAAACGAAAACTAACTTGTCTTGTAACTTTAAAACATTTTTCTTCCTGAGATACTGCAAAGCCCTTATTAAACTTAAATTAAAGGCAAAGGTGTTCTTCGTAGTTAAGTATTTTCATAGAATTTTACGTTCCATGCCATTTGGCATTTACTAATAAATGTTTCTATTTCTACTATATTTTTAAGTCAAAATATTATGAATAAAATAAAAACATAACATTTTTTACCGAAAGTAAATTCGATTTGACCACTGACTGAAAAGGGCTAATTTAACACACAAAATTTTTAAGTTGAAACTATTTACAAAAAAAATACGAAGGAAAAAATTCACCTTTCTTAATGATATTTTTTTTTAACTTATGCTTTAATTTAGCGCAAAATGTTTATCAAATTACGGAAGACCTATTCGGTAAAACGGACAGGGTTTGGTGTAGCTCTTTTTTATATCCTGGTGTTACATGTTAATACTTTACAAGTGTTTTATAGAATAAGTACATAATTTATGATATGCATAGTAAGTCAGGATGGCCGAGCGGTCTAAGGCGCTGCGTTCAGGTCGCAGTCCACTCTTGTGGGCGTGGGTTCAAATCCCACTTCTGACATTTGTTTTTATACAGCTGTCATTTTAATTTTACCATAAGGCAGGAATTAATATTGTCAAATATTTATTTATAAAATTTCCAATAACAGAACCGGCCCATTGATAAATTATCACCTTTTTATTCAAATAAGCAAGTTTTTAGTGTAAACCAAAACCAAAAGATTTTTGATAAAATAAATCCATTTTTTTTAAATTCAAGTCTTTTATTTGAATTTGTTACATTGTTGTATAACATACAATATTAATTATACTATACAATATTCATATTTAAAAAAGAAAAGTTTGACATAAGGCAGACAATGTTACTACCAGTTTAAATTGGAAAACACTACAAGTATACTCATTCATATGTATGATTAGTATTTATCATCCTCACTCAATACTTATGATCAACATACATCATGATCAACTACTGCTATACTTTTTAATTTGACCTAATCAAACACAAAAACAAATACTATACATGGTAAGGGATAACATAAATATGTCATTTATTCAATCTCAGTACAGTATACTTGGTGCTTCTCCTAACAATAAAACTTGATCACTCAATAAAGGTCAAATGGGATATATTAGATCAACCTTAACAATGAATTTGAAACTCTTTTACATTTATTAGCATTTCTTCAAATTCCGATCTGTTGTAAATTACCCTTGCAATAACTGTAGCTAATTACTTGTGGAATAATGCTAATGAAAATTTTCTCTTAAAACTGAATACATATGTAATTCTAATTAGGCTATACAATAAAAGAATATTTCTTAGTCTTAGAGATTTGAAGTAAGAAAGAAAAGGGGAAATATACTTTCTTTTAAAAGGTTTTTTGCAAAAAGACTAAGAAGAATAAGAACCCAAAATTATTCAATGGCTGATGATTGCCAGCTAGTGAAAAATTGACTTTTCAACAGTCTCTCACAAGTACAGATGCTCCATTGAGGTAACAACACCTGAGCTATGATACATTAGTTATACAAATACAAGTGTAAAACAATACATGAACTTACATTTAAGACTTATCCTCCCACTCAAACAGTATTCAACATGTTCACTCACAATTCAATAATGGCATACCTTTATTCATATTCCAAGACTTTAACCTGTTTCCACATATTGTTGAAATAAAATATAATTTTTTTTTAAACCACACAAAAAATTCCATTTTTTTCTCCAAAATTTCCCCCCCAAAATTTAGTTAAATGGCTTAACAAGAGAATTCATTGAAACTGAAATGCACAAGCACTGGTCAAATATTTCTAAGTCTCTGTGGTCTCCGAATCTCCACTGATCACAGTTTGTCAGTCAAGAATTAATCTGTTTCATGTCAAAGGTCATTGGTGACGTGATTTCGGAGATCCAAAACTGAAGTCCTGAGCATATATTAATAACTAAAAAACATCACATAGGCTCCGCAAATAAAAACAAGAGCTACTGAAACCATAGCTAGCCAAAAACTATTCAGTACTTCACAAACTCCATTGTGTTTCTACTGCATTTGAAGAGCTCAGGAAAAAAATTGACTGAAACCATGTTAGGCTCAGATTGAATGTTTTACCTTTTTGTCTGTATATATTATTCTGAGCTTCTCCAAACCTTTTTTTAAAGGATAATTCAGAGTGATGATACAGAATTCCACATTACTTGCAATTGTTTTGGCTTTAAATGGAGAAAAAAAACAACATTAAAATATTACAAATTTACATTGAGCATATTTTATCTTCACCGAAGGCGTTTAAAAGCAATGATGTTTGATGTTTAAACATATGCCCATATCAAATTTTTATCGGTATACTCAAAATATTCTCCTATGTGGTGTAACAAGCTCTGTATCTAAACATGATTATACAAAAAAGATTATACAAAAAAAATTCCAGTCTTTAAAAGTGTATTTCTTTTATAAGGATTTAAAACTCAGCTGAATTTAAATCTGATGTGACGGTAGGTAAAAAAAAATCCCAGACCTCTTGTATGTTTCAAAATTCACAGCTAAAATACGTAATAACAATCCAAGAAAAAGGTTGTAGCGAACTAATAAAAATTGCTCCCAAACTAAAGAGTACACAGTGAAATAATAATCCAGTGTGCGTCATAATTATACAAACCTAATGCACCCTGCCCTGAACATCTTTTCATATCAACACACAAATCAATATTGAATATTATAGAGCCAGACTCACCTCAAATGCTAATTAGCATATTTAAAACAGCATGAATTGCCCCCAATGTTGAGAAATCAGAAAATAGCAATTGAAAAGAAAAATCAGCAAAATATGCAAATCTAAAACTACTTCATACTATACAGAAAATAGTTTCTTATTTTTTACTTATTTTGTAAAGGTTCACAACAAATATGTAATCATCTCTAAAAGTGAGGCAGGCAGATAATGAGTGTTCGTCTAGCATAACCACACACATTCCAAGTCTAAAGCAACACAGAATAACCAATATAAAAAATTTCAGCATAAAACAAACCATACTTGTTTCACTCACACTAAACTTTATATATTCCAGCTTTCTCCCAACATATGAGATAATATTGAAACAAAAAATCAATATCTATTAATTGTTCAACTGTTTTGTTTAATTCAGAGCATGTCTTTCAATATAGGAAGAGGGAAACACATTTCATAGAGATGTTTTACTTTTTCTTATACTTGAATGTGGGGGGTGGAGGATATATCAATTATTTTTAAGTATAAAACATCACCTAAAACAACTCTTGGGAGATTTGACTGCTTGCTAAACTTTCGTTATAGATTTGAGAGGCCTGAACAAAACAGTTTGGATGCTATTTTAAAGTAATTGTTTTTACAAATGCAATCAAGTCAGAAGTACATTACAAATTTTAACAGAAATGTGGAGAAAACATTATCAAATATCTGAATTTTCTTTTCAAACGATATGAACCTGGATTGTGCCAAAATATTTTTCTCCACAATAAATAATGCTATTTTATAAAAACTAAGAGCTAAACAGTACATGTAAGCAAATTTTTTGGATTATAAACATCAAAATTAAACATCATAACAATAAAAAAAACACACATCTTTTATTATCACAAGATTACAGGAGAAAAATGTGTTCTTCCTTCCCAAGCATTCAGTTACAGTCTACCTTCAATAGGAAAAGAAGCTTTGCAAAGTGGCAGTCATTACATGGCACACCAATTGGTCTGTGTATATGTAGTCAGGGCTTATTACAAAATAAGCAAAACATGGAATTATTTGATATCAACTTCCCTAAGACTAAAAGGCGCCGATTGTTAGGTTGGAGTTTTAATCAAGACAAGGATTATTTTTGATAAGCGCTTTACTACCACCCACAGCACATAGCTAGGTAATAGAGAGTGGATTACACTTACGTCGATCATAGTAAAAAAAAATGTATTTTGTTTTTAAAAATCAGGACAATTGAATTTATAATAAATACTGAGATCCAAATCCAACTGAAAATTTGCATTTCTAAAATAATTGATAATTTTAATGTATCTTTTTCATTCCATATAATAAGTATGCAAATAACATAAGATTATTACACTCAAGTATTGAAACTATTCACAACTTAGAACTACTTTAATAACTCACTGACAACTCTCATCAAAGCCCATGAAATATGGGGAATATTTTAAAAATCTTTGATAGTGGACATTTTATACTCAAAACTTTATTTTTAATTCATCCCCATCAATGTATAGTTTTCATGTATATCATCAGCGCACATGTGCATCCTTTACACAAACTGGTAAGGCAATTAGTTAATAGCCGGATGATATAAACAATTCATTGGCATGGTGAACAAGTTTTCAAAACTGGTAAAAATAATACTTCACAATACAAGGAACCATTTTCATAATGAGTTAAACCAGTACTGGAGAGATATATTTCAATGACAATATATTTATGTTTGAGTTTTGGACAAGAATGAATAAATGGGATTACACACACCACACCAATTCAATGTTTACATTAATGGCTTTGTCACCAAGTTTTGATATGATTACAAGAGTTAATATTAAAAAAAATAACAGACATTTTGAAGCAACATTGAGAATTAGATTTCTGTATGGGACAGACAGTACAAAGTGAAATATTTTTCTCTGTCTCTTATCTTGTCTTAGCAATTACTCAAAATAAATTTAACCGTGGCTACTGAAGAAATTATATGTTTTATTAATTTTATTCTAAATTTTTAATCAGTATCCTTTTAAAACTACAAAACCCTTTTAGGTTGGTGTGTTGCTTACTTAACTTATTTAGGCGGGATAGATATTCTTCTTGGAATTTAGTATTTTATTCATCAAAGCAAACCAATTTATTTTAACAACTCAAGATCTTGAACAAGGCTTAGATAATTGAGGTCAGATAGCTACACAAGCTAAAGTCCTGCCCTGATGATAAAATGTCTTTAAAGAATCTAAAAAACAAAACAACAGAGTAAAACCATTTTTTTAAAGCTTTTGTAAATTAAGCCAATTAAGAAATTGTACATAAAAAAGTCGTGTTGAAACGTAGTGTTGTTCCAAGTGTTTATTCAAAATGATTGTTGAACCCTCCAAATTTAAACAAAAGACTAATTGTTGCAGGGTATAGAGAAAAAAATCCAATCTCATTTTGCCATTAGAAAATAAAATACAAAATTTAGATTCAAGAGAGAGTTTAAAATGTAATAGATTATCCCTTACGTAAATATATATATATATATATATAATTTTAATTCATGGATAAGAAGTGAGAAAATTACTGACATGCTACACCAAAATTAGCTTAATTTTTATTTTAGTACTATTATTGTGTTTATTTGAATATACTAACTAATCCAAATAAATATTTCCTTTCAACTCAAACGGGCAACAGATTGGGGGAGGGGGTGGTGACCAGGCTACATGTACTTCCGTAAGATGTTTGCTAAATCAAAACCAAGCTGTCATTGCCACTAATATGTTTCTGTTAAATACTTGACTGCAAAAGGTACTTAATTAATTATTAGTACCCAGCACTGGATTTTTGTAACTGATGTAAAGTAAATAATATTTATTGGATGATAAATGGGTAGCTTCTGGGAGAAAACAAATTCTTCAATAATGCAGCTTGTATCCATGTAAAAAACAATAATCTATATTGTTTGTGAAATAAGCTAGTTTTTCATGTCCTTTTCAAAAGAGAAAATGAAATTGTTAATTAAAATATTTAAAAGGCAAAAGGGTTAAAAAAAATAAAATGAACAGAGATGTAGCTCTTATTGTTAAAAAATGTGCATTTAAAAAAATTAAGTTACTTTAAAGTTGTTCTAACTTTGAACACTCCTCTCTTTATTATTTTTTAAAAATAAATTTAATTGACTGAGCTATTACTATTAAAAGTAATGTGCATTGATGCACATTTATTACCTGGATAGAATGGCAAAAGTAACATTACAAAAAAGCCATTATACTTTATTTTTAAAGATCTTTACACAAAATTCTGTTAAAATGGTTTTCACATCATAAGACTTGCCTTTGAAAAAAATTCAAATGTGTTAGCTTTGGTATTTTCCCATTTAGAAAGATGCTTCAATGGTCATGACTATAAAAATAATGTTTACAAGACTGAATATAGTAATGGTGAGGCTGATGACTATGATGGCGGTGCTGGACTGGTGGTCTTGCTGCTCAAGCTGCTGCTGCTGCCTAGTGACATCGAGGCGGGCGTGACATCATGCATTCCCATTCTGTTTCTGAGCAACATAGTCACTGTAGGCAATGGTGATTTTTTCACTGCGGTAGCGGGTCATTCGTATAGATTTTCGCACCTCAGGAGTGATTGGTCCCCTAAAACCTCCTTTACGGAGAAGAGAGTCTATTGTCTGCACCCTGTCCCAACCTGACCAAAACAAATTAAAATGGGTTATAAAAATGTAAGAATTAAATTTTTGGAACATTTGTATAAGAAATTCGACTTTATTATTTTTTTCTTATAGATATTAAAATTATTGGCTAATATCAGGATATGGCAAATTTGTATGAGACTAAACCAGTATTTTGTCTGACAAAATTTTTTTTTAAACAGAGAAGATTAAAAACCAAATCAAAAGGAAGAGGTTTATAAACAGGAAAGATTTCCTTTACATAGGGCTTTTTTATTCCAGAAAACAAGCTTTGACACTATTTAGCAATGACATGCATAGGCAGCACAAATAAAATAAATGAAATGGGTCCATTACTGAGCCATGCAGACACACTAAATACTTCTCATGTATTTTCATATAAAAAATATTCAATGAGAAAAACTTAGAGCCCCTATACCTTGCAATGAATCTCACCTTGTTCAACTGCTACCTCGGGAAGATATGTTGCAGTCTTTTTGTGGCCTTTTTCATTTATAAACTCTATGCGAATTCCATGGGCACCCAGCTGAAAATTAAGATGCATTTTGACATGCAAAGGGCAAAAAATTGCACTCATATCTTCCCTCACAGGAATCAAAGAATGAGTCGAATAGTTAATGGATCATTAGTTATTTTCAAATTAGATTTTTATGTATTTATCTACCTTAATTTAAACTTTTTTTCTTCAAAAAATCATTAATATTAAAAAATTATTCTATAATTAAAGACATAATTTAAGTTTCATTTAATGTCTCTCTAAACCCCCACCACCCAACCCCTTTACAACAGCTTGAGGTTACCCTAGCCATTGACATAAATTGTGATTGTAGATCTTCTAGCACTCCTCTCAAGCATGGAACTGCACACCTCACCTAATCCCAATATGTTCAGCCTACAACTTCACTAAACCACATACTCCAACTCAATATGTTAACTTCTCTCTGTCCGACTGCTCTAATGCCCGTGACTCATTCACTCACTCACTCCCACCTCCCAATCTAAGTAATCCATGGCCTCCTCAAAATGAGTAAGAAGAGAGACTGAACAATGAAGTTTCGGAAACTCTTCTTTCGTAATTGGATCAAACCGACTGTCTTTCACTGCACTGAAACACATAAAATAACATATGGATCACACCTAGAGTTAGTTTTTGTATTTGCAAATAATTTTCTTTTTAAAAAGATCTTATGGTGATCTGATCAATCACACCTAGAAAATAGGCTCAATGAAAGCCACACAAAAAATGTAAATTTCTGTGATAGAATTAGAATGATAAAATGTGTCATGTGTAAATTTGGAATATGAATGTCATTATATAGCAATTTATTGTATAAAAAAAATTCTTTTTTTATGACATGTTTCATGTTCATTTCTTACTACTTCTGCAAACAACGAAATTGATGAAAACCTGTCTTAAGTCAAACACTACATTAATAAAGCTGACATATGAAACATAATAATAGAAAAAATCATTGTTGTTAGATAGTTTAAGTATTGAGCAAGATCATGCTAATTTACAGAATAATGTTTCAATGAATGTATTTAATAATGCAGTAGAGTTAAATGGAAAGCTAAAATTCTGGTACCATTATTTAATGTGTTTTATTATCATCCTGCAATCTTCTATGGCTTTTCAAAATAATCAATTGACTTTTTTCATTATCACAAACAGGCCTGTCAACGGGTACCCGGGAACCCGGTTTACTGTAAAATTGCGCCCAGGTACCAGTGAAAATGTTACTGCAATGTCTATACCAACCGTGGTCGAACCGCGGCTCTTCTGTGTTCACATTTCGGCTCGCGAATAATTTATCTTTTTGAAATATATATTTTGAAATACGTTTAACATGAAAACGCTTAAAAAGAAATGACTGTCAAACAGAAATAAAACACGGTCCCGACAAACTACAATGTATTTTGATACACTTTTTCCCCCCTCGAACATGAAACAAAAATCATTTAAAACAAAAAGGTTTTGGTTCTTTGAAATTTTCAAGTAAGGAAAATAGAACACAAAGCCGATAACTATGAAAGGCAGGAAATGACTGAAATGACATTGGCTTTGATACACGCTGCACATCTTTGTTACCGATTGAGACGAGCCAATGTTATTTATCTAATCTCCCGCCCCAACTCACACATGTCTCCACTCCTATCCCCACCATACTTTTAACTTAAAAAAAAACACCTGCTATATTCTAGGGTTTAAAAAAAATAATAATTCACTATAATAACAAAAATAAATGCTGGGGGATGTGTCCACTCAGTAGGGGAAGGACTCCAAAAGTTTGGTTAATTATAGCTGTCAGATATGAAATACAAATAACCCGGCATGTCATCATACGATTATCGCCCTTTATCTTTATAAGACTTTGTTTAGCGCGCGCCCCCCCCCCTCCACCCTCCCAAAAAAATCACTTTGGTAAGCCTCTGCTCATTGTTTTCACATCACTGTACTATAGTAGTACATGTATTTGAATGTCATCATTTTTACATTGCTTATTCATTACATCTACATTTCCATAATAAACAAAGAAGTAAAAGGCTTATAGCGGGCATGAAGGCAAAAATTTTGAGGCATTTCGAACGGGTAACCCGGGTACCTGTTCAAATTTTGGACGGGTACCCGGGCAGCTTTTTTCAACAATATTGACAGCCCTAGTCACAAATGTGCTGCACATTAAATTTAAACAGCTAGTGTCTGACAGCTAAAAATAAAATCATTGTTGATGCACAATAAATGTCCTGGCTAGGAATTTAACCTGTGACAGTAGATTTCAATTTATACTATGTCCAAATAAATTAAAGATTTTTTGGAAAGAATTTTCACCTCTCCATGAAACCACAAAATGTATCTCAAAACCACTTATAATGTACCTGGTAATTGCATATTCCCTAAGTCCGCTGTGAAGAGAGGTGGGAGAAAAAGTACCTATACAGCCCCGCAAACGTCGTTCTCTTCCTAGCTGCCATGTCACAAACAGAGGGCTGCAAATAAATCAAATTCTATTTTAAATAATAATTGTAAAAAGAAAGCTCTTATCTAATTTAAAACAATACTTAAAAATATGGGGGAACCCCTTCAATGGCTGCACTTCTATTGATGTCGACCTGTGTGGTGAGTCCCTTTTAAAATTTCCCAAACAGTTGTGTTGACATACTCATGGTGACTCCCTGTTCTAGGTAATTGATCTAGTTGAAGGCTGACAGTATCTTATCTTATCTTATCTGTTTACAGACGCTCCTTCTATACAGAAGATTATTGCGTCCTACGCTTATCTATGGTTTGTGTTTAGTCCTGCATTTTTATTAGAGATTTAAATGTTGATAAAGTGTTGGTTTTCCTGGATTCTTCAGGCAACCCATTCCACGCCCGAATTCCGGACGGGAAGAAGGAAAACTTGTATGTGTTTGTTCTTGCATACGGAATAAGAAAGGTGTTTTTATCCTTATGTCTATCTGAGGGTTGTATTAAGTTATCTTTGTGTTGTATTTCTAAATTAGAATTAATTGCTTTATGTATGATTACTACTTTGCTCTTGGTTCTTCTATCCTCTAGTGTTCCAAGGTTTAATGATTTAACTAATGGTGTTAAAACAAAATGTTCTCAAAGATCTTCACAGTTATTTCAAATTATTAAACAAAATATACTTAGTATAAACTGATGGGAAAATATTTAAATTCGGTTATAGATTCTGAAAATTTGTTTTATGTTACCAGTGCTGTTATTTTGGCACTTTAAACTTTTTAAAAAAATTTCAAACATCATTACTTTTACTTAGTATAACATAAGCTTCATATATAGAAGAGTAAGACAAATAACTTGCAATGTTAAGCATGTGATTTTAATAAAGATAAAAGTCTTCTGCTGACTCGGAGAGGAGATGGGCGCCGACAAGTCTACCAAGCCCAGAGAAAGCTTTAATTGAAACATCAGAACCCCCTACGACCACGAGGTTATGGGACACAAAAGAAAAAATAAATTTAAAAAATAAAGAGGTGCTTTAAGCCTGGATTGAAAGAAATCAATTGAACAAGGTAGACAGAAAACCACATTTTTTCTGGTAAGAGCCTTTTAGCAATTTGATGTGGTCAGTCTGTGTGACAAAAGGGCCAGTTTTTGCATTGTCATCAACCACATCGTTTGGTCTGCCATTGAAGGGGTACACATACGGCTGTGTCCCAGGAGCTCACATAGATTCTCATCCCTCCTGAATATATAAATAAGTGAGCTGAGAAAATGGTGCGTGTGTGTCAGGGTCCACTGGGATAAGATGTTTAGTCCTAACATGGTGAGGATGATAGTTAAATATAAGTTCTACCTTGTCACACTTAGTACTTGCATGTGATTTAAAGGGGTAAGCAAGATATTTTCATTTAAGTGGTGTGAGACTGCAATCAGGTTGGGTAGAATAAAAAAATATAATATAAACAGGGTTATATCTAGGCCTGACAGGATGCCTCAAAACAACACTGTTACTTTTAAAAATATATTTTCAAACCACTGAAGATCTGATCTGATTATTACTTCTTGGTGAGACCTTGTTTTCTTCTAAAAGTAAAAGTAAGAAAAATATATTTTCTGGGAACAAAAAGATATATGCATCAAAGTTTCATTTTTAAATATTTGAGTAATATTATCACTAATGAATGCTCAGTTTGTAATAAAGGATATGAAATTGATTTGTTTATGAGTGCTGGACTAATTGCAGAACAGTTTGAATTAAATTTATAACATTAAATTATTATTTAAATTGTTTTTTCTTGTTAAAAGTAGGATACAATTTTCTATAATAATTGTTATATCTCTTGCCAAATATATTCCCCCCTCCTTGATCCTAGAATTCACAAGATGACAACAAATTGTCAGTCAAACACCACATATAGCCCACAATGTTCTATTTACTAATAATAATATTTTTCATTTCAAGCATACTTTTTTTAATGACAATATCAATATCTCATTTGCATAATAATTAGTCATATTAGTAAATAATGGAGAAATTCGGTTCATTTATCAATCAAAATCAGATCTTTGATCTAGTAATACTAGTAATAGTAATAGCAAGATAGTATTATATATTAATATTCAATAATCAATATAAAACAGGTCATCAAAGTAGTAAGTAGTTTGTCCCTACAATGCCTGGCCTACAATCATAAAAATATATTAAGTTATTAAGCTATATGCTATATTTCTATATACACGATATAGGCATAGGTCATAGGTCCAAAAGTTTTATTTGCCTAAAAGATAAAAATAAATAATAAATTTCTTTCATAAATGTATGTTGTTGTTTTTGTTTGTTTGTTGTTGTTTTTTTTTCAAAAACAGTGTCTCAAATCAAGGGGGTTAATAAAATAAATTAAATAGGATTTTTTTTTCTGAGTTTGACAAAGTTTAACTTGCCTAATTACAAAAAAAAATAGGCCCCTTTGCCCATATACTTATAAATATTAGTTATATAAAAATAATTTTAAATGCATGCATTTATAGCCTAACTAATGGGTTGCCATAACATTTATTTGATTTATACAAAATATAAAAGCCTGATGTACGTAATGTCTATTTTTAAACTAAGTCCAAATACAAGAAACCTTTGTGCTGAAATATTGCAAAATCCTAATGAGATGAGGGATATGCTTTGACCCCTATAGATGAAAAATGAACTAGCCCATATTATAATGTTCTAATAACAACATTGCCGATTTATAAGCTAAAATAGTTGTAGTTTCTTTTATTAAATCATAAAAATGAAAACCAAAAATGATTGTCAATGCATTTGATAGTTTTTAGAGGCAAGGAGATAATTTTAAGTTAATTTAAGGGTGACATTGTTATCGAAAGTGGGTCATACTTACTATGCCTCATTTGTAAAGGGTGGGGTAGGTCTTGGAGGTTCATAGTTGTGAAGATGACTGTGTAGAACGTCAAAACAAAAATAACACATCTCTGGAAGAACTGCGGAATAACCATTTTTATGATAGCTTGAATGACCTGCTTGTAAATTACCATTACAAATGGAAGGCATAGAGTTGTTGAGCTTCTGTTTCTTTACCCCACAGCAGTTGCTCGCCATGTTTAGATAGAATATCTCGCTAAATCACGCGCGAGGAAAACTTCGGGGGATTTCGACTTTGTTCGGTTGAATTCGTTTATTCGTTATCTTGGAGAAACCCGATTTCAAATAATTTATTGTATTAAATTATACATCTATTTTTATTATTTTAAAATTATAACTCTTACTTTTCAATTTAACTCAACTCAAATCCATATAACTGTGGCAAATTGGTGTGTTACAAATTTTCGAACATGTATAAATGACATTCAATATTCAATATTCAATTAATTTTAATGATCATGAATCATGCATGCAGTGGCGTAGCTAGGGTCATCTGCGCCCGGGGACATGGCACAAATTCTGCGCCCCTTCTCGGACAAATTCTGGGGGGCGCTGAGCCCCTAAGAAAATTTTGAAAATGTAGGGTTTATATGGTTCATTTCGAAGCATCTGGTATTTTAATGAACTAGAATACAGACTTATAATCCTCTATACGATTATAAACTATTTATTTGAAAAAATATATATTTTCTACTAATTATACATGGCTGTAATAGATATAGCCTACAACAAGTTGACCCTCCTTGATTGGACTGTCGCCAAACTCGACAATCACGTTGTCAAAATTAATACTCTCAAGTGTTTCTCTTTCGATGCTAAGGAGTACAAGATCACTCAGACGATCTTTTCCCATCGAAACAAGTAAATAAAACAAAATAAGCTTCAGTTTGCTAAAGGGCCGCTCACAGCTTGCAATTGCAACAGCAATAGTTAGAAGTATTTGCTGTGAAATGCGCAGATCTGGGAATACATCATCTCCATATGCTACAATCAAACCAAGAAGATCCAAAGGAGTTTCCGGTAGAACTTCAGTCCGGGTACTGAGCAGCATTTTGCAGTCTCTGATGTCTGTGCCCAATTCGTGACCATTGACGTCAGTGTCGTAGAAATTTCCAAAATGTAAGCAATTTTGACGAAGTGTATCGACATTTGTCTCAGCGAGAAGAGTTTTGACGTCTATTAAAATTTCAAATTTGATTTTTAGGTTCTTTAGACGTAAAAACCGTATTGATATCTCCTGTTGGAATACGTGCAATTTTTTCTTCTGCAGAAAGTTCTGCATCTCTTGCTAATTCTCCAGGCATCCTCCGATGTCGTCTAATCCTTCTGTCAACCTCGATTCCAAAAGTTGTGCATCTTGTTTTTCCATCGTCTACCGCAACCCGGCTCAAATTATCACGAAAGTGACAAGTTCTTTTTCCAGCATTTCAAGATCAGATGCTGATTTCTTGAAATTCATAGTAAAATACTGCAACCGTTTCTGGACACGATCAATTTGCCAAGTATGATGTTCCAGAAATGTAACAAAACTAGGAAGTTAAAGTTTAATATACCTGCCACTAAAGTTCCTGCATCACTTCTGGTACAAGACGTCATAGTTGAATCTTCTGATTATTTTCCAACAGCCCTACTTGTTCATCTAGTCCTTCATGAGAAGCTTTAACAGCTTCTGATCGTGCAATCCAGCGTATTTCAGATTCCCTCTTCAATATTATTGGTACAAATGTTTTTAATTCTTCACAACGAATTGTAGAACAAGAGAAAATGGCTCGAAACGAATGTTATCCTAATATAGGATGAGGTTTCTTTTAGTGTCGTCTCTATCTGTTCTATTAATAGAATCGCCCTCAGGTCCGGATTAAGCCGTCTTGGTGCACTAGGCACAAAACCTCACGGGTGTCCCTTTCTGCCACAGGCCCTCAATTCTCTACTGACCGCTGGTAGGTTCAATATTATGCACACACACAAAAAAAAACTAACAGAGAAAAACAGTTGTTAACACATATGTTTATACTTCTATTACTGCATATAACACCCATAATAAGGTATTTCAGAATTTACATTAAAAGGTAATTAATTTTGTATTAATAATAGACAAAGATACTGTAACTTTTTTTAATAGTTGAGAAAGTCAGAGAGAGCACGCATTAACATCATAAAGTGTTTTCTTCTACGTTTACATCGGACTAACTAAGTTGTTAAGTACATCACCAAAGTTAATTTTGCGCAATAAGTCTGCCTCACTCATCAGCAGAGATAAGAAATCAGCCTTCCTTGTTACATTGTCGATCTAATTGGATTTTTTTTTGTACATTTGAATTTAGAAAAAGAGCGTTCAGTTGAAAATTTTGTAACCATTACTGTTTAAAATATACCCAATGCGATATCTACATTTGGAAAAGCACACTCTATGTTGTGTCTATTACTTCGTATGATTTTCCATGACTGAACGTGTTGTTTTCAGATTTTGATGAACGAAATTTGTGGCGAATATAAAAGTGGAACTGTTGTAGTTCAGTATATACATTATTGTTCAGATGTTCAGGATAAGCATTTATTAGTTCTTCACAACATTGAGATGTTTGTGGTACATCGTCCAAACAAGAGAATCTGCTATAAAGTGCTATATCATTATATATCTGTCCGCGTCTACTCATCTCAGTCTCTCGTTTGTCAACAATGGCGTAAAAATCAGATCTACACGAATGTGTGTGGTCATTCAGAGATACCTCAAGGGTATCACCATCTATGACCACTGTCTTTCGTTTACAGTTACGGGCCAAAGTTGACTTATAATCCACTCATCTTTTGCAGCTTCTTCAAATCTTTCAAATTCATTCCTAGATTCATGTACGTGATCTGCTAGTGAAGAATACAAGCAGCACATGTTTTCAAGCTGACTTGCTCATCTTGTAGCGCTTCACGGACCCTGCGAAAATGAAGATAAACGCTTTTTCCCAAAAGAAAAGCATGAGGGCAAATTCTAATTTGTGCATCTCCTTTGCAATGCTTTCTGCTTCTCTTCTGGTGTCCCCTCATGTGACTGGTCTTCTTGTAAACATTCTAACGCTTCTATAAGCTAAGGATGAGACTTAAGAATGGCTTCAGATGCAACAGCATCAGCTTCCCATCAGGTATCACAAGGCATCCTTTCAGAATCTTTCATCTGTTAGTTTAACCTGAGAAAAAGTTGCATGCACTGTATGCAAGAAGTTTACTGCCTCTAAACAAGCGCCAACGGGACCCTATTGATTCTGACAGTGGGCAACAGTCAACACAGTAAGCCACATCATCAGTGGATAAGTCAATCCATGGTCCTGGATCTACTACTTGATTTATTTTATAATTATTTTCATCTTTATCATTAACTTCAGCGCAATGAAGTGGGTCACAACAAATTTCATTTTCAAGCACTAATGCAGTGTCTGATTTGTGGTGTCAGCCTATAGTAGACTTATCAAGAGGGTTGATGGTGTCAGCCTATAGTAGACTTATCAAGAGGGTTGATGGTGTCCATAAAATCCTGTTCGACCTGCTGTTTAACTGAAATGAAATAATTCGTTAATTTTCTGCTCTTAGTTTTTAACAACAGAAACGGTATGATCTTTTTGTTTAGCTAGTTTTCTCTTTTGTGGAAACACGTTTCATCCTGAGTCTGAAACCAGAAAATAATTCTGGGTGGAATGAAACTTCAGGACTTGTGGTGCCCCCAAACGTGTGGTGCCCTAGGCACGTACCTTGTTTGCCTAATGGTTAATCCAGGCCTTATTGCTATTGTCTCCTACTGCTACCCAAGTCTCACTCCCAGCAACTCACAGTGTTCTTTTTTTTTAAAAACGCCATCAGCAATTCTACATTGTGGATGTGTTGTTTTTTTTAGTAGAATAGCGCCCCTTAATGCTCAGTGTGGGCGCCAAAATCATGCTTGCCCAAACGTGTGGTGCCCTAGGCACGTGCCTTGTTTGCCTAATGGTTAATCCAGGCCTGATCGCCCTTGTCTCATAATTCTCGTCTAGTCTCACTCCCAGCAATTCACACTTTTTTTTAAAAAAGCCATCAGCAATACTACATTTTGGATGTCTCATTTGTTTATGAGTAGAATGGAGCCCCTTAATGCTCAGTGGGGGCGCCAAAATCATGCTTGCCAACTGTTTTGTAATTAAGATATTTGTAGAGCTCCAAATTCAATCTTCCAAACGTATTTGGGATACAATAGTTTACATCAAAATAAAATTAAAGAATTAGTTTTAATATTCATTTTGGCGCCCCCTAACGTGGCGCCCGGGGACATATGTCCCCCCCCTGCCCCCCCCTCGCTACGCCACTGCATGCATGTCAATCATGTGAATCGTGATTAAATGATTGTGATTCATATGCAGCGGCGTAGCTAGGGTCATGTGCGCCCGGGGACATGACACAAAATCGGCCCCCCTTGTCCGACCGAAAGGCTCTGTTGGGCTCATTGAGCCCCTAAGAAAAATTTGAAATTTTACGGTTTATATAGTTCATTTTCGAAGCTTCTAGTATTTTAATGAAAGCGTTGTCTCTTACTGCTCCCCTACTCTCAATCCCAGTCTCTCCCAGTTTTTTTTTAAATCGCCATAAGCAATCCTACATGGTGGATGTGTCATTTATTTATGAGTAGAATGGCGCCCCTTAACGCTCAATGGGGGCGCCAAAATCATGCTTGCCAACTGATTTGTAATGAATATATTTTCGGAGCTCCAAAATTCCAACTTGCAAACGTATTTGGGATACATTACTTTACATCAAAACACAATTAATTAATGAGTTTTAATACTCATTTTGGCGCCCGCTAACTTGGCGCCCGGGGACATATGTCCCCCCCTGCCCCCCCTCGCTACGCCACTGTTCATGTGTCATGATTAATAAACAATATTATTTCTGTGAATTCCGATCATTGCTTAACATTAATAAAGACTAATAACTAGTAAGAATATTAAAAGTTGAAGGGAGTCCTTCGAGCTCAAAATAAAAAAATATTAATTTTTTCCTCGAAAAATACACATGCCCAATTCATGCACCACGTATTGTGCATGTACAAAAATGTAAGTATTAGTATTATTTAGGCTTATTTAGGGGTATACTATAATTTACATAATTTTTCTGCGTTAAAATTTGATTCCTTAAAATTTAAAAGACCTTTGTCTTTCTTTGACTAACTGACTTCCAACATTTTACAAGGTGTTTTAATCTAAAATGCGTGCACTTGCATTAATCAATATGTTTTTATCTAAAATGCGTGCACTTGCATTAATCAATATGTTTTTATCTAAAATGCGTGCACTTGCATTAATCCATATGTTTTTATCTAAAATGCGTGCACTTGCATTAATCAATATGTTTTTATCTAAAATGCGTGCACTTGCATTAATCAATATGTTTTTATCTAAAATGCGTGCACTTGCATTAATCAATATGTTTTTATCTAAAATGCGTGCACTTGCATTAATCAATATGTTTTTATCTAAAATGCGTGCACTTGCATTAATCAATATGTTTTTATCTAAAATGCGTGCACTTGCATTAATCAATATGTTTTTATCAGTCGCATAGTCATATATGTTATGCGCTACCCACACATAAATATGCCCATTAGGCCTACTAAACTCTATATTAGTATGCAGAAAAAACAGTTTATTCGACTTTGTAAGTGTCAGTGGTCCTATGACATTTAATTTTCCATGGCATAATACGCAACAAGGACACTGATCGATAAATTAAAGACAGAATCTGAATAAATTAAAAATTGTCAGGTTTTAACAAAATCATATATGATTATTATTACTTTAGTTTACGTTTATTAATTAAGATGTGTCATAATTAACGTGAATTTTTAAAGAAAGACAACTCAAATCAATTTTAGAAGGAAATATTTTCATACAGAAATTATAATTAGAGCCAATCGATCAATCCTGTACGGACGTCAATTCATTGATCGCTACTTAACTCAAGTAGCTGTATTTATTTATGGTTTATTCAAGTGGGTGGTGAAAAGGGAGTAAAGAGGCTGTATGTGTTGTAACTACTCATTTAAGGTCATTATTTTACGGGTTAGAACATGAAAAGTAAAAAAAACAAATTAAAATTTAAATGAAACAAATTGTTTTGAAATAATGTATAATTTTGTAAAACGCATTACGCAGAGCAATTTTAAGCAAATGTGTTTCAGAAACTAAAAAGAGAAGCCCCACCTAACTTACTTCAAATTAAATTCAAATATTTTTGCCTGTGGTTAAATGTGGTGCTCATCTTCATTTCATCAACGTCTTTTATTTGTTAAGGAGTAGCCTTTCAGCAACAAACTTTCTGTATAGACAAAATATTTTTTTTAAAAATAATTTAAAAGACCACACAAAAAAAGACTAACAAAAAATCTTCATTGAGGTGGAAAGCACACTTGTCAATATTCATCATCATCGCCCTTCGTCCCATCTGGGGCATAGGCCGCGAACAAAGTCTCTCCAGGCATCCCGGTCCTGCGCCAGTCTCTCAATCTGCCCCCAGCTTTGCCCGCTCATTTTTGTGTCTGCCTCCAGTTCTCTTCTCCAGGTCATTTTGGGACGACCTCTTTTCCTTTTGCCTTGGGGGTTCCATGTGAGGGCTTGTCTCATAATGCTGGATGTAGGCTTTCTGAGAGTGTGGCCAATCCATCTCCATCTGCGCAGGCGTATTAGCTCTTCCACTGGCTCTTGTTGTGTGCGTTGCCAGAGGTCCTCATTGGTGATGACATTTGGCCAGCGTATTCGGAGAATTGCTCGGAGACATGTATTTATAAAGGCTTGAAGCTTTTTAGAAATGGCTGCTGTTATTCACCATGTTTCTGCTCCATACAGTAGGACAGGCTTTACTGTGGTTTTGAATATCCTGACCTTGATATGAAGAGTCAAGTTGTTCTTGTCAATATTACGTCAACAATAAATGATGATTGTGGAAATTTGAAAAACCAGATTAAGATCAAACGGAATCGTATTAAATCGGTTTTATCCAAAAAGAAAAACAAATTTAAGCTAAGATATCAGGACATAATATCATTTTTTTTATTTAAAAAAAACACCTGTCCCATTTTTTTTTAAAAATCCAGTCAATCCAGTCGATCCAGTCAATCCAGTGCTCTGGATAGTTAGAACTTGAAATAGGGGAATCACTCATATGGGGGGGGGGCATGCTTCTGCTGTACTGCCTTGGATGACATAATTTTAGATACTTTTGTCAATGTGGTGGGGTTAGCAAGTTTATTTGCCCCCCCCCCTTTCCAGCTAATAAGGGGCCCTATATAAAGTACGTCACGATACTTTTAGCAATTTAAAGTCCCCCCTCCCCCCCTGTCACAAACTGTCACACATCTCTGACCCCCCCCCCTAAAGTTCGTCACACTTTCGAACACAAATGTTGTTTTTTATTAAGAAAATAATCAAAATATAATATAAAACACTGTGACGTCACACATGGCCGGACCCCCTGTCACAAGCTGTCACACTTTCTTACACCCCCTCCCCCTCTGGAGCGTGACGTACTTTATGGACGACCCCTAAACTTTAAAATGTTATGAATAGTATTAAGACGAATTTTGGCAGAATCTAGTGGGCGTGGCATTCGCTCCCACCTTAAGGCGCTTATGATTATAATCAATTATTTTAACACCTGCTATTGGTCAATAATTTCTTAATTTTTATCTTAGTTGGTTAACTTTTTTTTATTACTTGAAGTTACTGTAACTGAAATTATTTTCATTACCGAGGTAAGTTTCCATACCTTTCTTAGTTTAGTCAGAAAACCATCTCCAGAGATTATAAGTCCGTAACTGCAGATTTTGATATGAATTATGTGACTGGAACAAAGCTAAGGAATGGCAAAAAGTTAAAGAACAATTTGTATGACAAGTGAAATATTTTCAGTCTGAATTTGAGTTCCAGGGACTGTGCTATTGAAGCGTCTTTTGATATTACTTGGTGATAAGCTAATAAATTAAAGTCGTTTCTAGTTAGTGAGATAGTGAAACTTTGTTTTCAAAAATGTAATTATTCATTTTTTTTTATTTAATAAAAAAAAAGAACGAAACAAACATCTTATCGTCAGCTTTGCCACCATAAATCATCAAGATTGAGCATGACACACAGAATTGTTACAAACATTAGAAGTCATCGCCAATTGAACTCTCAATGACTTTTGTTTCTGCGGACGATTTTGAACAACTGTCAAAAAGTTGTTTAGTAAAGAGGTAATTAATATTAACAATGTTTGGTAGCACCTACGTCTGTGAAGCAGGATTCTCTGTCGTGACTAACATCAAATCTAAAAAACGAAACACATTGATTGATCACTGATGAAGATTTATGAAGCTTAATAAACGCAGGAGTTATTGAATTCAGATCAGAAATCAAGAAGACAGCATATACAAGTCAATGCCAAAGGGGCCGTCCATAAAATACGTCACACTATTTTTGACCATTTTTAACTCCCCCCTCCCCCCTGTCACAAACTGTCACAAATCTTGGACCCCCCCCCCTTAAAGTACGTCACACTTTCGAACAAAAATTGTTATTTTTATTAACAAAATAATGAAAATTTAATATAAAACACCGTGACGTCACACATGGCCGGACCCCCCCCCCTTGTCACAAACTGTCACACTTTCTTACCCCCCCCCCTCTCGAGCATGACGTACTTTATGGACGGCCCCAAATATGGCATTAGATTAGAGTTGTTAAAAATGTTTTATTCGTGTTGTTGGCTGTTAAATGATGTAATAAGTATTTATACATTTTTATCATTTTCCGAAGACGTTACTTGCGGCCCCCGGGTTTATGGTAAAAAAATTTACCCGAGGGGTCAGAAAGAAAGGACAATCATGGAAGACAAAACAACTCGCTAACTGATCTATGTTGTTAGATTTTAAAACTTGATAAAAGAAATTTAGCAATAGATGTGTATCGATCTAAAAATAGACCGAGTTCCGCTCAAAATCGGGCGTGGGATTGGGTGGGGCTTCTGCTGGAACTGAAACACCTTTCAACTCACCGAACTCATATCTGTGCCAGGTATAAGTAAAAATGATCAAACATGGGTGAAGAACTTTGTCGAACGGAATAAGGGAATGCTAGTAAGATAAGTGGTTCGTGTAGTGGCGTGGTGTGAGGGAGGCTGTGAGAGGCGGTGGCGTGGTGTGAGGGAGGCTGTGAGAGGCGGTGGCGTGGTGTGAGGGAGGATGTGAGAGGCGGTGGCGTGGTGTGAGGGAGGCTGTGAGAGGCGGTGGCGTGGTGTGAGGGAGGCTGTGAGAGGCGGTGGCGTGGTGTGAGGGAGGCTGTGAGAGGCGGTGGCGTGGTGTGAGGGAGGCTGTGAGAGGCGGTGGCGTGGTGTGAGGGAGGCTGTGAGAGGCGGTGGCGTGGTGTGAGGGAGGCTGTGAGAGGCGGTGGCGTGGTGTGAGGGAGGCTGTGAGAGGCGGTGGCGTGGTGTGAGGGAGGCTGTGAGAGGCGATGGCCCCGAGGACTCAAAGTCACAATTGCTAACTAGCTAGAGTCTAGAGCAGCCCGGCGCCCGTTATGACCTTCTGGAGGAAAGGACTTGTCTACTAGCTAAAAATCAGGAGCGAATCTTGATGACCATGTCCTGGGCGCTGGCAGCCCTCGCTACGCCACTGGGGGTAATGTTGACTGTAAAGAGTGTGGGGGCGGGTGGTGGTCTCCGCTTGAAATTAAATATACTGCTCTATTTAGACATTGAATTTTGTTAAAAATTACTTTTTTATTGAAGAGAACACTGGCTAATAATTTATCACTAATTTGAGCAAGGTTGGGGTGGGTGGATGCGAGAAATACACAATAGTATCTGTAATAGTGATAAAGACAAATACTTTTCAGTCATGATGCAAGTTTTGTTAGGAACACTGGTAGAAAGAAGTCTGTGGCTGCTCTGTGGTTTAACTGCCGTCGCATCCCCACCTCGCACCACGTTGAACTGTCACAAAGACATGGGGCTGGTCATAGATCACTTTGGTAAAGGGCTTTTTATAGCTTATCGTTTGGGTAACAGTCGACGAGTTACAATCAAACAAAACACATGGATATCGTGTACGTTCATCGCTAATGTCGGCTAGCCGCCAGTGCTGTGATCATTCGTTGTGTGGAATTGGACTCGTCTTCTATTATTTGTTTCTTAAATATGTAAAGAAAATTCTTGCGACACATTTATATTAAGTTATTGGATTCTCACTTTGGCTGTGTTGTTCAATAGCAAACATCGGCTCATATTAGCAGTTAGAATTATCATATGATGAAGCAAAAACAATTTTGTACAAATGCTTCATGGGGTCTTTCGGTTTGATATTCAAACGCATCGTGAGCTAAATTTTGATATATTGTCTTCCTCGCTTGTTTAACAAAATTACCAGTAGAGTCAGGTGAAATTAATTACTAGTAGAGTCAGGTGAAATTAATTACTAGTAGAGTCATGTAAAATTAATTTCATTTTATGAACTATTATGCGGTTTAAAACAAAACCAACGACCTTCCTCTAGTGATAGGATCAAAATGGACTAATATTTGTATACGTCTCGTCTCCACTTTAGTTTCAGATCAAAATGGACTAATATTTGTATACGTCTCGTCTCCACTTTAGTTTCAGATCAAAATGGACTAATATTTGTATACGTCTCTCCTCCACTTTAGCTTCAGATCAAAATGGACTAATATTTGTATACGTCTCTCCCCCTAGCTTCAAATCAAAATGGACTAATATTTGTATACGTCTCTCCTCCACTTTAGTTTCAGATCAGTTACAAAATAAAGTTGTAACGATTAATTTAATTTTCATAGTTAACTTTTTACGAATAATGAAAAATTAATTTCGATAGAATAAAACCGTCTGTAGTTTCAGAAAGGGACACCTATGTTCTTTAGGCATATATTTAACACAACAGCACTGGGCTTTTTTTCTCGTTCCAGTGTCATCAGATAGGCAATTACGCATACACACAAGCAAATAAAAAGTATATGGTTCAAGTGATGAACATTTCTTACTGACAATGCACCAAACAGAGTTAAATAAGTGTTATCGTGGGACTGTGGTAGCATGTAGCCTACTCACATATATTCGATAATTAATCGTTTATTACCGCGGCACTATTTGTTAAACTTAAATATTATTTTTAAGCTAAATAATTTGGGCACATTTTGACAAGTTGTAACATCTTTCTACCCAACAGACTTTTTTTAAAAAAAATGAAGTCTGCGGGTGCTCTCAGTTTTCACGCAAAACATTCCACGTTTAAGTTTAATACCAACAGGCTGGTGTTCTGCGCTATGTAAGTGGACAAAATAAATAAATAAATAATACTGAATTTAAAATAATAATAATAATAATAATTAAAACGGGACGAAACAACATTTTCAAATAACTCTCAACAATATCACACAAAGATTCACATTCGTTATTATATGAGATGAACCATGTTTGAAACAAAAGACAAAGAACAATTTTTTAAAAAAACATTACAGACCCCAGTGTTAATAGAAACAATTTAAGAGTAACACTTAAAATAAGCTGGATTATATTCTGAAATTGTATATGATTTAGGAAATTAATCATTCTTTCCACGTTTTGTTTACATAAGGCAATAATATTTATCAACAAAACGGACGCATTTTGAAATATAGTTTAGCGAGCTAATTTGAATGTGACTAACAATGTGACTAACAATGTGACTAACAATGTGACTAACAATGTGACTAACAATGTGACTAACAATGTGACTAACAATGTGACTAACAATGTGACTAACAATGTGACTAACAGTGTGACTAACAGTGTGACTAACAATGTGACTAACAGTGTGACTAACAGTGTGACTAACAGTGTGACTAACAATGTGACTAACAGTGTGTCTAACAATGTGACTAACAATGTGACTAACAATGTGACTAACAATGTGACTAACAATGTGACTAACAATGTGACTAACAATGTGACTAACAATGTGACTAACAGTGTGACTAACAGTGTGACTAACAATGTGACTAACAATGTGACTAACAATGTGACTAACAATGTGACTAACAATGTGACTAACAATGTGACTAACAATGTGTTACAATGTGTAGAGTAAGTGGCGTCAGGGCCGGACTTAGCCTTTCAACCACTCCGTCCAAAAGTGAAAAATTGCGTCCCTATGGGGCCTTCAATAAGTGACGTCACACAAATCTGGCCGATTTTTCATCCCCCCCCCTTTGTCACAAAAACTTAGACCACCCCTCCAATATAACGTCACAAAGCTTTCCCCCCTTCACATATTATAAGGCCGTATTTTCTATTTAAAAATGAACATGTTTCAAATCACTTTTTTGTTTTTTTTCTTGGGAGTTATCCCGCCCTAGAGCATTATATTATCTAAACCGTGCCATATTAAAGACAATTTTTCTGTAAAGGGAAGTAATTCACCAGTTAAAATTAAACCACATTTAAAAATAAATGTTTCAAGTTTATGATAAGGAAATAATAAATTTGTATAAGCCAAATTTTTAATACAAGTATGTGCAATAAACGTTTTATTTGAAATTATAATTTTTGAAGTCAGTATATAGAAAAGATCCTATTAAGTAATTAAGTTGTAAAAAAGTAAACTAATAAATAAATATGCATATGTTTGATATATATTTTTAAAATCTATTAATCGGACACTCTCTACATAGTTGTAATTTGTATGCAAGTGGCATGCCACTTAGTTTCGATCCCTCAACTAAATATAAAATGTAATGACCACTGAGTATTCTACAATTCAGGATAGTATAGAAGAGCACTACTAAAAAAAAAGCCTCGACTAGAATTGTTTTTAAAATCATATCTTATTGAAAGACGATAACTTAAAAACTTATTTTAGATTACAAGGCAATTATCTTATCTGTTTACAGACGCTCCTTCTATACAGAATATTATTGCGTCCTACGCTTATCTATGGTTTGTGTTTAGTCCTGCATTTTTATTAGAGATTTAAATGTTGATAAATGTTGGTTTTCCTGGATTCTTCAGGCAACCCATTCCACGCCCGAATTCCGGACGGGAAGAAGGAAAACTTGTATGTGTTTGTTCTTGCATACGGAATAAGAAAGGTGTTTTTATCCTTATGTCTATCTGAGGGTTGTATTAAGTTATCTTTGTGTTGTATTTCTAAATTAGAATTAATTGCTTTATGTATGATTACTACTTTGCTTTTGGTTCTTCTATCCTCTAGTGTTTCAAGGTTTAATGATTTAACTAATGGTGTTATTCTTGTCAGTTTCGAATATTCTCCAGTAATGAATCTGGCAGCTCTTTTTTGAATTTGTTCTAGTTTATCAATGTTTTCTTTGGTGGATGGGTCCCATACAGAAGATGCATATTTTAGTACAGGTCTCACCAAAGTTAGGTAGCATTTTAGTTTTATATCTCTATTACATTGGTTAAAGTTTCTTTTTATAAAGCCTAAGGTTTTGTTTGATTTTTTAATAACTTCATTGACATGGGAGATTCCATGATAGTTTCTCATTTATTAAGACACCTAAGTATTTTGCATCTTTAGTTTGGGTCAGTTCTTTTCCATGAATGTAATATTTTGAATTTATTTGTTTCTTTTTCTTTGTTACTCTTAAACAGTTGACACTTTTCTGGGTGGAAAGACATACTCCAGTTAGTTTCCCCTTTTATCAATTCATCTAAGTCTTTTTGTAAAATGTTGCTGTCTTGTTCTGATTTAATTGTTCTATAGATAATACAATCATCAGCAAATAACCTAACTATTGTACCTGTTGAGATGTTGTTGGGTAAATCATTTATATAAATTAAAAAGAGTAAGGGACCTAGCACAGTTCCTTGTGGAACTCCTGAGTTAACCTTTAACTAGCTTAAATTAGCTGTTTTATTGGCCGATTCGTAGTTTCGTCCTAAGAGAACTAAGCAGGATAAAACCAACTCGTTTAAAACTTTAACAAAGAGCATCTGATAATATAAGATTAGGGTAATTATGTATGGAGCCAACAATTACAATGATATGGCGATTTCACCAAATCACATACTATTGCTTGCATATGTAGGCCTTTATTATTTGTCCTGAAAATCGTTTGAAAAATATGTTGTAAAAATTCTTGTGTCGCGATGCGATGTAATCGAATCCTTGGCTCCTGGCAATTTGAGTGTGAAGCAAGCCTCCAACCTGGCGTCTGATCATGATGACCACAATGACGACAATAAGGACGACAGTGATCACAATGACGACAATAAGGACGACAGTGATCACAATGACGACATAAGGACGACAGTGATCACAATGACGACATTAAGGACGACAGTGATCACAATGACGACATTAAGGACGACAGTGATCACAATGACGACAATAAGGACGACAGTGATCACAATGACGACAATAAGGACGACAGTGATTACAATGACGACAATAAGGACGACAGTGATCACAATGACGACAATAAGGACGACAGTGATCACAATGACGACAATAAGGACGACAGTGATCACAATGACGACAATAAGGACGACAGTGATCACAATGACGACAATAAGGACGACAGTGATCACAATGACGACAATAAGGACGACAGTGATCACAATGACGACAATAAGGACGACAGTGATCACAATGACGACAATAAGGATGACAGTGATCACAATGACGACAATAAGGACGACAGTGATCACAATGACGACATTCAGGACGACAGTGATCACAATGCACGCCACGCCAACCCAGATACATGTTACCAAATAAAGAAACAACCATCAGTTGTATAGTGTAGTGAGGGTTGTAACATAGAAATAGGGCAGGTTGTAACATAGAAATAGGGCAGGTTGTAACATAGAAATAGGGCAAGTTGTAACATAGAAATAGGGCAGGTTGTAACATAGAAATAGGGCAGGTTGTAACATAGAAATAGGGCAGGTTGTAACATAGAAATAGGGCAGGTTGTAACATAGAAATAGGGCAGGTTGTAACATAGAAATAGGGCAGGTTGTAACATAGAAATAGGGCAGGTTGTAACATAGAAATAGGGCAGGTTGTAACATAGAAATAGGGCAGGTTGTAACATAGAAATAGGGCAGGTTGTAACATAGAAATAGGGCAGGTTGTAACATAGAAATAGGGCAGGTTGTAACATAGAAATAGGGCAGGTTGTAACATAGAAATAGGGCAGGTTGTAACATAGAAATAGGGCAGGTTGTAACATAGAAATAGGGCAGGTTGTAACATAGAAATAGGGCAGGTTGTAACATAGAAATAGGGCAGGTTGTAACATAGAAATAGGGCAGGTTGTAACATAGAAATAGGGCAGGTTGTAACATAGAAATAGGGCAAGTTGTAACATAGAAATAGGGCAGGTTGTAACATAGAAATAGGGCAGGTTGTAACATAGAAATAGGGCAGGTTGTAACATAGAAATAGGGCAGGTTGTAACATAGAAATAGGGCAGGTTGTAACATAGAAATAGGGCAGGTTGTAACATAGAAATAGGGCAGGTTGTAACATAGAAATAGGGCAGGTTGTAACATAGAAATAGGGCAGGTTGTAACATAGAAATAGGGCAGGTTGTAACATAGAAATAGGGCAGGTTGTAACATAGAAATAGGGCAGGTTGTAACATAGAAATAGGGCAGGTTGTAACATAGAAATAGGGCAGGTTGTAACATAGAAATAGGGCAGGTTGTAACATAGAAATAGGGCAGGTTGTAACATAGAAATAGGGCAGGTTGTAACATAGAAATAGGGCAGGTTGTAACATAGAAATAGGGCAGGTTGTAACATAGAAATAGGGCAGTTGTAACATAGAAATAGGGCAAGTTGTAACATAGAAATAGGGCAAGTTGTAACATAGAAATAGGGCAGGTTGTAACATAGAAATAGGGCAGGTTGTAACATAGAAATAGGGCAGGTTGTAACATAGAAATAGGGCAGGTTGTAACATAGAAATAGGGCAGGTTGTAACATAGAAATAGGGCAGGTTGTAACATAGAAATAGGGCAAGTTGTAACATAGAAATAGGGCAGGTTGTAACATAGAAATAGGGCAGGTTGTAACATAGAAATAGGGCAGGTTGTAACATAGAAATAGGGCAGGTTGTAACATAGAAATAGGGCAGGTTGTAACATAGAAATAGGGCAAGTTGTAACATAGAAATAGGGCAGGTTGTAACATAGAAATAGGGCAAGTTGTAACATAGAAATAGGGCAGGTTGTAACATAGAAATAGGGCAGGTTGTAACATAGAAATAGGGCAGGTTGTAACATAGAAATAGGGCAGGTTGTAACATAGAAATAGGGCAGGTTGTAACATAGAAATAGGGCAGGTTGTAACATAGAAATAGGGCAGGTTGTAACATAGAAATAGGGCAGGTTGTAACATAGAAATAGGGCAGGTTGTAACATAGAAATAGGGCAGGTTGTAACATAGAAATAGGGCAGGTTGTAACATAGAAATAGGGCAGGTTGTAACATAGAAATAGGGCAGGTTGTAACATAGAAATAGGGCAGGTTGTAACATAGAAATAGGGCAGGTTGTAACATAGAAATAGGGCAGGTTGTAACATAGAAATAGGGC
This sequence comes from Ampullaceana balthica, assembly GCA_944989445.1. Taxonomy (NCBI): domain Eukaryota; kingdom Metazoa; phylum Mollusca; class Gastropoda; family Lymnaeidae; genus Ampullaceana; species Ampullaceana balthica. Next base: position 988,391 of record CALYLW010000208.1, read on the forward strand.
AGGTTGTAACATAGAAATAGGGCAGGTTGTAACATAGAAATAGGGCAGGTTGTAACATAGAAATAGGGCAGGTTGTAACATAGAAATAGGGCAGGTTGTAACATAGAAATAGGGCAGGTTGTAACATAGAAATAGGGCAGGTTGTAACATAGAAATAGGGCAGGTTGTAACATAGAAATAGGGCAGGTTGTAACATAGAAATAGGGCAGGTTGTAACATAGAAATAGGGCAGGTTGTAACATAGAAATAGGGCAGGTTGTAACATAGAAATAGGGCAGGTTGTAACATAGAAAAGCATTTCTAGTGGCAAGTTGTAACATAGAAATAGGGCATGTTGTAACATAGAAATAGGGCAGGTTGTAACATAGAAATATGGGCAGTTGTAACATAGAAATAGGGCAGTTGTAACATAGAAATAGGGCAAGTTGTAACATAGAAATAGGGCAAGTTGTAACATAGAAATAGGGCAAGGTTGTAACATAGAAATAGGGCAAGTTGTAACATAGAAATAGGGCAGGTTGTAACATAGAAATAGGGCAGGTTGTAACATAGAAATAGGGCAGGTTGTAACATAGAAATAGGGCAGGTTGTAACATAGAAATAGGGCAGGTTGTAACATAGAAATAGGGCAGGTTGTAACATAGAAATAGGGCAGGTTGTAACATAGAAATAGGGCAGGTTGTAACATAGAAATAGGGCAAGTTGTAACATAGAAATAGGGCAAGTTGTAACATAGAAATAGGGCAGGTTGTAACATAGAAATAGGGCAGGTTGTAACATAGAAATAGGGCAGGTTGTAACATAGAAATAGGGCAGGTTGTAACATAGAAATAGGGCAGGTTGTAACATAGAAATAGGGCAGGTTGTAACATAGAAATAGGGCAGGTTGTAACATAGAAATAGGGCAGGTTGTAACATAGAAATAGGGCAGGTTGTAACATAGAAATAGGGCAGGTTGTAACATAGAAATAGGGCAGGTTGTAACATAGAAATAGGGCAGGTTGTAACATAGAAATAGGGCAGGTTGTAACATAGAAATAGGGCAGGTTGTAACATAGAAATAGGGCAGGTTGTAACATAGAAATAGGGCAGGTTGTAACATAGAAATAGGGCAGGTTGTAACATAGAAATAGGGCAGGTTGTAACATAGAAATAGGGCAGGTTGTAACATAGAAATAGGGCAAGTTGTAACATAGAAATATGACAAGTCGTAACATAGAAATAGGGCAAGTTGTAACATAGAAATAGGACAGGTTGTAACATAGAAATATGGCAGGTTGTAACATAGAAATAGGGCAGGTTGTAATATAGAAATAGGGCAGGTTGTAACATAGAAATAGGGCAGGTTGTAACATAGAAATAGGTCAGGTTGTAACATAGAAATAGGGCAAGTTGTAACATAGAAATAGGGCAGGTTGTAACATAGAAATAGAGCAGGTTGTAACATAGAAATAGGGCAGGTTGTAACATAGAAATAGGGACAGGTTGTAACATAGAAATAGGACAGGATATAACGTAGAAATAGGGCAAGTTGTAACATAGAAATAGGACAGGATATAACGTAGAAATAGGGCAAGTTGTAACATAGAAATAGGGCAGGTTTTAACATAGAAATAGGGACAGGATATAACGTAGAAATAGGGTCAGGTTGTAACTTAGAAATAGGGCAGGTTGTAACATAGAAATAGGGCAGGTTGTAATATAGAAATAGGGCAGGTTGTAATATAGAAATAGGGCAGGTTGTAACATAGAAATAGGGCAGGTTGTAACATAGAAATAGGGCAGGTTGTAACATAGAAATAGGGCAGGTTGTAACATAGAAATAGGGCAGGTTGTAACATAGAAATAGGGCAGGTTGTAATATAGAAATATGTCAGGTTGTAAAATAGAAATAGGGCAGGTTGTAACATAGAAATAGAGCAGGTTGTAACATAGAAAAAGGGCAGGTTGTAACATAGAAATAGGGCAGGTTGTAAAATAGAAATAGGGCAGGTTGTAACATAGAAATAGAGCAGGTTGTAACATAGAAATAGGGGAGGTTGTAACATAGAAATAGGGCAGGTTGTAACATAGAAATAGGGCAGGTTGTAACATAGAAATAGGGCAGGTTGTAACATAGAAATAGGGCAGGTTGTAACATAGAAATAGGGCAGGTTGTAACATAGAAATAGGGCAGGTTGTAACATAGAAATAGGGCAGGTTGTAATATATAAATAGGGCAGGTTGTAACATAGAAATAGGGCAGGTTGTAACCAATGTTCCCTCTAAGCTTCATTTCTCCGTGTGCAAAGCTGCACAACGTCCATTTTAGTGCTATATTTTACAATATTTGATGCGCGGTGATTAAAAAATCCTGCGCTGTGTCGGTCAAATATATGCGCAGACGCGCAGCTTAAAGGGAAAATTGGTTGTAAGTTGTAACATAGAAATAGGGCAAATTGTAACATAGAAAAAGGGAAGGTTGCAACATAGAAATAGTTCAAGTTGTAACATAGAAATAGTGAAGGTTGTAACAATGTAATGACAACTGTAGCATTATACTGGTCGCCGGCCCAAGTCGTAACAATGTGGGGCAATGATGTGAATATGTCCCCGGCTCCAAGGTACATGGGCACAAAAATGAGGCTTACAACGTTAAATCATAGTGAGGCTTACAACGTTATATCACAGTAAAATTTGATTAAACGGAAAGGGTCGGGGGCGCCAATTTATAATTTTCATTAAGTTTTCCCTTTGCGCACGTAGAAAAAAACGATATAATCTCTCTTAATGAAACTCACTGCGGCCTGTGTTAAAATCGAACTTTTGCTTAACAAAATAATAGTTAAGAATCGTCTATTATTTACAAGGAAAAGTTTATACGCTATACTATTTAAAAATGGATTTATGGTCTCATTTTTGGAAAAAAAAATTTTTTTTCAATTAATTTTTCGGATCACTCCTCCACATTTATATAAATGAATTTTGCGCCCCTTGATTTTTTACTCCGTGAATTTGCACGGAAAGACGGAGTGTTAGTCTGGCCCTGTTGGCGTACAAATTAAGTTAAAAACTTATGACTGACATTTGAAAGGTTTACATCAAACTGGCTCAGTGTGACACTGGTATATTCAAATATGCAAAGATTGTTATTTGGTTATGAGTTTGCTTACATGTTAATACTAGAGATATACCCACGCTTCGCATCGGAAGAGTGATGATTTAAAATCTTTTATTGTGTAGGTGAAAATGTGTAATAATTACTTGTTAATTATCTCTTTGTATTACTTTGTATTATATGACGATTAAAGTTTGCCTATCTGGTAATAGTAGAACTAAATTGTGCGCTGAGTTTACTTACGAGGATGCAAATTACAGTTTGCTACAAGAATACATATGACAAAATATAGATATATAACATTGAAACAATTCAAAGTAAGGAATCGATTGAGCTACGGAACTAAACAAAAAATTCCACAGAGTAATAATTTTATTTTAAGACGTGTATTGAACATTATCTCATTGCCTTTAGACCCGGCGTAGCGAGGGATGACGGCATGGCAATAAAACACACGTATCTTTTATACGCTAAAGCAGTGGGTCTCAAAGTGGTATTCCACGGACCAGTGCCGGTCCGTGGGCCTTCCACCGCCGGTCCATAGAAGTTATCAAGAAAGGACTTAAAAATCTAATTATAATCCTCCATTTACATGTATTAATACTAAGCATATAGAATGTTTCTGCAATAAGCACATAAAGTAAACAAATAAAATAAAATAAATGACATTTCTCTACCACGCCAGTACTGGGAAAAGAGAACACTGGTCCCTGGTGCAAAGGAAAAATTCCTGCCGGTCCACCATACTAAATGTTTGAGAAGCACTGCGTTAAAGGATATTTAAAAAAAAATTAAAATCATTTAAAAAAAAGATTTTCAAATAAAATACATTAAAATTATCATTGCAGTCATTTTGTTTTGTTGGGATACCTATCCCCTAAGCATTCACCCATGGAACTCCATATGTAATATGTTGCTAGTTCACAAAGAAATGCAATTATTTGTTATATCCCGTTTCACGATAAGATATTATACACATTTTGTTAATTCTATCCCCCCACCCCATTCTCACGTTCACGTGCGCCAAGTTAATTTGGTCTTTTTGGTATAGAGTCTAGATGTATCCATCAGTCCGGTAGTCAAGATTTAAATTTTATTTATTTAGTTAGTATAAGTGTATGTGTGTGTCTGGGGGGGGGGAGTAGAGAGAGCACCTATTGGCCCTCGGTCGTTACTGTATATTATGTTAAGGTCGATGTTGTTTTAACTTGAACACGTAAAATTTAAGGAATAGACCTGCTAAATATGAACTCCATAGGGGCTGTCCATTAATTATGTCAACACATTTTTGGCGATTTTTACCTCCCCCTCCCCCTTGGCAACAACTTTTCAAACTTCCAGAGACCCCCTATAAAATTATGTCAACATTATGCCAACAACGCCCTGGACTAATAGATGGACTAATAGTAAAAAAAATCCAATCAAATATTATATTCGTATTTTTACTCACCGATGCAGCATCATGTTTATCTCACAAGAAACAATAATAATGACATCACGAGAATGAATTTAATAGTCTTTACTCAATATGGTACCAAGTCAAGGTTATTTGTTGACAAGAAATAATATAACAACATCACAAGAAATAATATAACAACATCACAAGAAATAATATAACAACATCACAAGAAATAATATAACAACATCACAAGAAATAATATAACAACATCACAAGAAATAATATAACAACATCACAAGAAATAATATAACAACATCACAAGAAATAATATAACATCACAAGAAATAATTTTACATTTTACAACTTTTTTTAAGGGGAAAAAGTTGACAAAAGCTTAAATGAAAAAAAAATTTTTTTTGTTAAAAAATTTAAACAATTTGTCTGGGGTCGTTTTGGCGGGGCCGTTTTGTCGGGACCGTTTTGTCCGGGGCCGTTTTATCGGGACCGTTTTGTCCGGGGCCGTTTTGTCGGGACCGTTTAGTGCGGGCCGTTTTGACGGGTCACCTTTACAAAGACTTCTTCTAACTTCAAGCAGAAACTAGATTAAAAAGTTTAACTATAAATACACTTTTAAATTATTAACATATTTTTTTTTACAAATAAATCCAAATCTTATATCCTATCTTATCTTATCTTATCTGTTTACAGACGCTCCTTCTATACAGAAGATTATTGCGTCCTACGCTTATCTATGGTTTGTATTTAGTCCTGCATTTTTATTAGAGATTTAAATGCTGATAAAGTGTTGGTTTTCCTGGATTCTTCAGGCAACCCATTTCACGCCCGAATTCCGGACGGGAAGAAGGAAAACTTGTATGTGTTTGTTCTTGCATACGGAATAAGGAAGGTGTTTTTATCCTTATGTCTATCTTAGGGTTGTATTAAGTTATCTTTGTGTTGTATTTCTAAATTAGAATTAATTGCTTTATGTATGATTACTACTTTGCTTTTGGTTCTTCTATCCTCTAGTGTTTCAAGGTTTAATGATTTATCCTAGCCCCTATATCTTCCCATGGAGATGTCAAATGTTCCTAATATTGCACAGCACGGTTTTTAAAAAGTAGTAATATAGTTAGTGTAATTAAAATACTGAAGGCTGGGCGAGTGTGTAACACAGGACTACAAACGCTGAATAATTTGCCTTTGTTAAGTAATTAATTTTATTTTAAAAGTAACATTGTTGACGTAAACTTTTCTTGACCTCCCCCTTCCCCCTTGACAACAATTGTCAAAAATTTTCAGCCTCTCCCTTTTCCCCCTATTTTGTTGACATAATTAATGGACAGCCCCATATCTACACAGGGAGTTGGAGGATTAAGGTTTAGTTAGATGTGGGGGGGGGGCCTTATGTTTTTATAATGATTTTTCAAAAACAAACCTACAAGCTCTAATGTACTTTACGCGTGAGTTGATTTCACTTGGAGCATTGCTTTTCTCTTACAATCACCCACTAACTTCAGTATTGTATATTTAAAATAAATGTTGAAAATTTGCTTAGGGGCCGTCCATAAAGTACGTCACGCTCCAGAGGGGGGGGTGTAAGAAAGTGTGACAGTTTGGGACATGGTGAGGGGGTTCCGGCCATGTGTGACATCACGCTGTTTTAAATTAAATTTTGATTATTTTGTTAATAAGAAACATCATTTTTTGTTCGAAAGTGTGACGTACTTTAGGGGGGGGGGTTCCGCGATGTGTGACAGTTTGTGACAGGTGGGAAGGGGGGGTAAAAATGGTCACAAATAGCGTGACGTACTTTATGGACGGCCCCTTAACAAATAACGGAATTCTCAATTTATACAGACACTAGATACGCCCCGCGGCGTAGCATACGCCACAGACTTGCTCATGGATAGTGCAAAGAATGGGGGTGGGGGTAGGAGAGGGAATGGACACAAAATACAGCACGAAGAAATCAAAACAACGCGAGTGAACGTCGGTGGGGGAACCACCGACGCATTGTTGGTCTCAAGACATTCGCAATGCGGTTTTCTACCTGCCCACCACCCTTCACCACCCTAGCTTGCAAACTAAAAACTGCGATTTGCCAACCCAAGCGTGGGGGAAAAGAACGGGCACAAACACACATTTTTAAAAATTAAAAAATAATGTTTTCGCTATATATAGATGTACTAACAACAATACAAATATCATGCGCTGAATATTATATTAAGAAAAGAACCAGCTTTCATTCTCTACTCTCCATGTAATGAGTTGCGAAAATTTGAATTATATTGGGACGGTTATTACAATATTAATTGGTCAGAATTACGAAACTATACCTTGAGAATTTATTATTTTCTTGTATTGGCGGAGTAAGACTAAGCACGGCATGTAAATACCAGAAAACTACTTGATCTCTAACTCCCACGCCAATGGGTGGCCGTTAAACTCATGTACTGTTATTGGATCTACATTTAGCTTATTTGTGTTCTATTCTCATCGTAGTGCAGTCGTCATTACAAGGATCTCCGCACCTATCTGGTTAAGATACTACTTAAAGTGTCACTGAAAGATGCCGAGCTCTTTGTACCATTTATAAACTCGTCAAGTAATCCCTCCTCCCAATGGATGAGTGATCAAATTAATCTCATAAGTCGCGACTACCATGACAGCAAGTCGCAAAATGCTTTTACATGAAATGCCTAACTTATAAGGGATAGAAAAATAATCATCTATGGCGCTTAGGACTAACCGAGTGCCTCATACCGAAATATGAGTTGAAGCTTCTTCAAATTAATTACCTAACAAATCCGTACTGAGGAGTAAAGCAGGCTGTGATAATGTCAACAAAAAACTCAGCATTCATCTTGATTTTGGTGACGAGGGTCTTCCTCCCATCGGTGGCCATTCAGCCAATCCCGGCACTTCCGGAGAGGTCATACGTCGATCTTGGTGACATCAATATCGGCGCGTTTCTTGCCATAACCGAATATGCCCAGCAGGGATTGTGCGGGCAAAGGATTCGCTTCCCCCTCCTCCAGCAATACGTGGAGGCTCTTGTGTACGCCTTTGATGAGGTTAACAAGAACGCAGACCTTCTACCAAACATAAAACTGGGCTACGCAATACTCGACGACTGCGTCAAAGAAAACACGGCGGTGGCCCAGGCTTTGAGGTTCTTGCCGCGGAAGCCTGACCCGGAGTGTGGTGACGCTTGTGACGAGGATGTGGACCAGAACCACGAACATTATGACGTAGTCGGGGTCATCGGACCACAGAGAAGTGAAAACAGCATTGCCGTATCGTACGTCCTAGGGCCTGTGAAAATTCCGCAGGTCAGTTTCTTTTCCACAAGCGACGAGCTCTCCAACAAAGAGCTGCATTCCAATTTTCTGAGAGTGATCCCTCCTGATAAATACCAGGTCAAGGCCATCATGTCGTTCATCTTGAGTCAGGGCTGGACCTACATCAGCGTGCTCTACTCATCCGGCAGCTACGGCGAATTCGCGTACAACCACATGAAAACAATGGCGGCCAAGGAGGGGGTCTGTATCGCAACCCAGCGGAAGACGACGCTGCGGATGACGCGGAACGAATACGTGGAGATATTGACCGACCTGATGAAGTACCCGCGGGCGAAGGTCATCATCGCGTTTCTGGGCGGGGACGAGATGGTCGGTCTGTTCGAGGCGGTCTACACCCTTAACATTTCCAGGATGTTCATCTGGGTCGGCAGCGACGGCTGGTCGGAGCGGCTTACCATGCTCTCGTCGGACTTTAAGTCCGTGCTGTACGGGTCGTTCACCTCAATCATTGACGCCCCGCCCGTGCCAGAGTTCAACGCCCACTTCACGACCATCAAGCCGTCCCGCACGGAGAATCCCTGGTTCGTTGAGTTTTGGGAGAGGATGTTTAGCTGCTCGTTTGTAAACAAGACGTGCGACGAGACGAGGAACATCACCGAGAGCCCAAACTTCCACCCGCTGAGCATGATCAGCAAGGTCATGGACACGGTTTACGTCTACGCCCACGCCCTCAACAACTTGCTGGGGGATGTATGCCCCGGGGTGTCTGGGAGGCAGGCCCGTGACTGCGTCAGGGGGGAGCAGCTGCTCACATATTTAAAGAACGTATCTTTTCAAGGTAACCCAAAGTATCAGTTGTTTCTAATTAAATTTCCTTATATTATTGTTATTTTTTTATTAGTTATAAAATATAAGATATTATAATACATTGAGATATGACGTGTCTCTGCGACTTTAACAAAAATACAAAAACTACGTTTTTAAATAGATTGGATATTTAAATATTAAAGTTCAACACAACAATATTATAAGGATATTACTATACGTGGTGGGGCGTGGTGGTCGAGTGGCAGCGCGCTCGACTGGCGTACCGATGGTCACGGGTTCGAATCCATGTGAAGGCAAGGATTTGTTCCCGAGGTCTAGGGCGCTCCTGAGTCACCCAGCTCCGAATGGGTACCCAACACTGGTTAGGCGGCTGGGTAATGCGTGGAACCCACAAAGCCGTGGCCTGTGAACGCTGCATCACTTTCCAACAGATCATCTGTCATGGTCCGTGGACGCAATTATCTTCTCCACAGGAGGAGCGTCTGTATAGATAAGATAAGAAGAAGATATACATTTTACTGGCTATCTACTTACTTTATTTAAACGTCCAGTTGGTTATTATTTTATCTCCCCTTGGTTCATTTCTCCCACTCCCCTTCTCTCCCCCTCACTCCCCCTTTCTCTGTTTCCAGCTTTCCATAATAGCCTAAGTGTAAGGTTCACTTGAATAAACTCCACTCAAGCCAAGGGATGAAGTTTAAAAACAATTTAATTCTTGAACTTGAAAATAGAAAAGTGTAAAAATCAGGTTTATAAACGTTTCAGGAAATGCGTCCATTTTCCCCACCCATTTTACAATAATAAAAACTTTCAACAGTATTGCGCATCTTATTTAAACAAATGCAACGGAATGAAAATTATTGATTGATTTGGAAGTTGAGAAAATAGGTCATGCGCACTCTATTAAACTCATAGAAGATTTCATTATATTCTATGTGTAAAATAATAAAATATTTTCACTCTTTATGATCCCTTATTTTAAAACATTAAAACTTCAAACAAATCAAGACTTTCAATGTTTACAACTATAACTTCCTCAGGTTACTCCGGACATATAAAGTTTGACGGACACGGCAATTTGATGGGCAGTTACATGATCAGCCAGGTGTTACCAGGGACTCCTTACACGCGGATCCCGATCCGGCTGATGAACTTGACCACAGAGAACATCACGGTGGTCGAGCTGAACCCCATCTCCTGGCAGTTCGTTAGCAACCCCCAATCGGACTTTCCCCCAGGGGCCATTCTCCCCCTGAGGCATCTGCGCCTGGTGGACAGAAACACGCCCGTGTCGGTGTGCAGCCGGGAGTGTGTCGTGGGTGAGTACGTCATCCCAAAGAACCAGCCGTGTTGTTGGGACTGCAGGCACTGCCGCGACAACGAGGTCGTCGTCAACAACAGGACGGCGTGTCGGGAATGTCCGATGTTCTTCTGGCCAGACCCCGTGACCAACTTCACCCAGTGCAAAGCCATCGAGCCCATCTTCCCCGTCTACAAGGAAGGTGTTGTCGTGTTTGAGATGACCGCGAGCATCCTGGGTATCGTGACGGCTCTGTGTGTGATCGTTGCCTACTTCCACTACAGGGAGGCCAGCGTCATCAGGGCATCCAGCAGGGAGCTCAGCTTTCTTCAGCTCCTCGCCATCTTGCTGGGATACGTTACCATGATGCTCTACGTCACACCCCCGACACACATGACGTGCTCCATCGCCTATTGGCTGTTCTGCTTCTCCCTCAACTTGCTGTACGCGCCGCTTCTTGTCAAGGCCATTAGGATCTATCGAATTTTCAACGCGGCGGCCAAAGGTACGAGGGGTCTGAAGTTGGTCAGCCCCTTGTCACAAGTGGTCATTTCCTGCGTTATCGTCATGGGACAGGTATGATATAATCTTTTCACATTCAGAACTTTTGCATGTCTCTATTTTATAGTTATATAGTTGTAAGTCTGTAATTGTGATAGTCACGTATTTGAAGAACATTATGATTTAATGATCCGATTCTTTAATTAAACAGCAATGAATCTTATTTAAAAATGATACCTGAACCAAATAGCATGATTTAACAAGACGGCTAAGAGTTATAATCAACCATTATCGGAGCTAGTCAACCATATCTACAAGTCCAGAGGCACGGGTCTGATGTGGGCACACATAACCATTGAACTTGTAAGTTTTATCAGTAGTCATGAAGAAAATTCTGCGAGGTGGTGCAGTAGGTTTCCATTTCAATGGACCTGGCCTTTGGATGGGATTGCACTCACTTGCCTGTTCAATCAGATGTGAAATAAAAGGTGGGGACTGCCTTAAGAAAAAGCTTTCAAAACGTGCCGCTTCGTTTCCGGTAGAGTTGGAGTATTTGGTCTGCTATAAAGAGAAGGGCAGTATTTTGGGGTGGGTGGGGTATCAAGAGCTTAGGCTTCGTCATTTTTCTTATGCGATTAGATTAGTTACGTCACCACGGTCCAGGCTTGAAATATTTCTTTCTCGCCAATTTAGATTTCCAAAAATATTTTTTCCCAAACATTTCCACTTACGAAAGCATTTATTTCCTGAATCAGTCAAAGTTGAAACCCTAATATTGATAAAAAATATTCATGCAAGTACCCCCTCCCCATCACGTTTTTTTTCGTCTTCTTTTCTCTTACACTTCAAATACCGCCGACCTGAAACTTTGATTGATTTCCATCATTTCAACAGGTTGTCATTAGCACCTTCGTCACGGGTCTCCAGAACCCGACATCTCGGGTGACCCAACCCGTGAGGTCGGAGCGGTACGTGGAGCTCTCGTGCGACATGACGTTACCGGGGCTGGGGTCGTTCCTGGCCTACAACCTGACCCTCGTCCTTCTCTGCTCCGTGTTCGCCTTCAAGACCCGCATGGTGCCGGACAACTTCAACGAGTCGCGCTTCATCTCCCTGTGCGTGACGACGACGCTGGTCATCTGGCTGGCCTTCATCCCCACGTTCATCACGTCCAGCAGGCAGTACCTCAAGACACTGCTGCTGACCCTGGCGCTGCTGCTCAACCACTCGGTGGCGCTGTTCTTCCTGTTCCTGTCCAAACTTTACGCCGTCATGATCTTCAAAGAGAGCGCGGCGGCCATCGCGGTGACGTCAGTGGACAGCTCCACGGCGCGATTCAGGCTCAGCACCCACCCGAGTTCGAACAATTTCGTGCCCAATGCTACAGTGAACAGCTTCAGCTCTTCCGTCTCGATGTAGCATACTATCGGGGTGTTTCTGATATGCGAGGGGCGCTTTGAAAGGATTTTCTAGAGCTAAAATATCACAATTTTGGGATACAAGAAGCTTTGTTTGGCTTCGGCTCACAGTAAAAGTTACGTCATGTTAGCCTTGTGTATTTAAGTTACGTCATGTTAGCCTTGTGTATTTAAGTTACGTCATGTTAGCCTTGTGTATTTAAGTTACGTCATGTTAGCCTTGTGTATTTAAGTTACATCATGTTAGCCTTGTGTATTTGTCTTTTCGAAAAGGATGTTTGACTGTGTTGCATTTCAAAAGAATTTGGTTATATAATAATATATACCTATATAAGAGCACATTTCTTCTTTATGACCTGATAAACAACAGAAAGCTGCATGGAGGAAATTAACCTGCTGATTGATTGTAACCAGTCTATGTTAAAGTAGACATATTCACTTACAAAGTTCAACAATAGCCAAATTAGCGTATTTTAAACATTTCACTTTAACTAACAGCATGATTCAGGAACCATAAACTGATAGCATCATTGATAAACATGTCAGCATAAAATTATTTATTTAGTTATTTTCGGTAAAATATAATTTGTGTGCACCAACTTCCAGATCAGCCAAGGGTGCACCAAATTCCACATCAGCCATGGGTGCACCAACTTCCACATCAGCCATGGGTGCACCAACTTCCACATCAGCCATGGGTGCACCAACTTCCACATCAGAGCTATGGCCAACTTAGAAATTAACTTCGTCAGAAATAAGAAAAAAATCATTCACCACTTAGAAATAACCAGTCATAGCCAGAACCAGAGGCTAACTGCAACTTGGCATCGTGGCAGTTGCCAAAGGCTAATCCTTCAATTATAATCAATTTCTTCTGTATAATTTAGTATTTTCTCTATTTCTCAAGGGCGCCAAAAGTGAATTAGCCAAGGGTGCGAAAAACCCAGTTATGCTTCTGGCTAGAACAATTTATCTTAAAATTATCAAGGATGTGTACCACATCTGATGTGAAACGTGAGTCAGAGACAAGCCACCCGTAATTTTGTTTTTCCCATGGGGCTCAAATCTTCAGTGAGATTGTAAATTGAAGAGTTAATTTGATGGTAATCAAGGGAAACAAAGTTAATTTGGTGGCCATCAGTGGAAACAAAGTTAATTTGGTGGCAATCAGTGGAAACAAAGTTAATTTGGTGGCCATCAGTGGAAACAAAGTTAATTTGGTGGCCATCAGTGGAAACAAAGTTAATTTGGTGGCAATCAGTGGAAACAAAGTTAATTTGGTGGCAATCAAGGGAAACAAATTCAATATGCCGATTAGGGAGTCACATTTGCACTGTAAGATATTCATAATTTCTAAGGTATCCAGAAATGAACGTATGTTTCTAAGACTTATAATTATCATTTTCTAGAAGTTATACAGATAGCTCTCATTTTATAAACAATTTTAAAATTCAAAAACTGTCTGTAAATTTACCAATCCAATAAACATGTTCATATGTAGCTAATCAAAGTTGGAAGTAAGGTGATTCATATGAAGATTTCAAATTTTTTGTTATTTTGTTTCATTTAAAACCCAGTCATCAACAATTTTTAAAAAAATCTTTTTTTTTCTCCAATTTTATATTTGGAATTAAGAGGTCACATTCTTTTTACCAAACTCGACTTTACACAATAAAAGAATTCAACTACAGAAATACATCCATGTATAGTTTAATCTTAAACCCCATTTGGTTTTGTTCTCTGTTATAGTACACTAATAGTGAACTCATTTTTAATGAACATTTCAACTCCAATTTTTGCTAACTCACAAAGTCAGTCATATAAAATAAAACACAAATTCTATTACAGTATAAAGATTTATTATTTACAAAATGGAATAATCTTATGAACATAACATGTCCAATGAATGTTTTAAAAATACACATGAAATGCTGGACCAGTTCCTTCCTCCCCTCAGTGAAGAAGGCTAAATGCCAGATGACTCTGTCCTCCTTGTTGTTCCCTCCCCTGTTAGCTGCCACTACAACACTGACGACAGCAGGGGGAAGGGGTTCTGTTTGCTGACAACCAGTTTCTTGTGCTGATGGGAAATGTATCCTTTGATTTTGTTCTGGGAGATTTAGAAAGAAAGAACAAAAAATTGTAGTCAAAATTTGAATGTTAAATGGGATGTTGGTAAGGTAAAGAAAACTGCAATAAACAAGAGCAATATTAAGGCTATCAGAGGAATAACAATAACAAGAGCAATATTAAGGCTATCAGAGGAATAACAATAACAAGAGCAATATTAAGGCCATCAGAGGAATAAAAATAAACTTGATAAACAAAAACATTGTCAGTGCAAAAAACGTCGTGCAGCATTATTTTTTCTTATCAAAATTATTTATTCCTACAAACACACATATATTATGGTTATCCAACGTTATTCCTGTTACCTCTACACTGCAGGGTGGCAGTCGGCAGATAGCTGCTTATTTAACACAGAACACTGCTCTATTTCATCACAATTTCATGCATTTTGTTTTATTATTTTTCTTATCTTTTTTTGGAGAAGCTAAAAAAAATTCGAGTGACACCTAATGTGTCATGGCGGCTGGATAGCAAAGTCAATAGTGTGCTCGCCTCACAAGCTGAGGGGCGTGAGATCTAGCCCCCGTTAAAGCCACTATAAAAATGTTGATGAATGACTATTGCTAGAAAGTCCTCCGCTGATCTGGAGAGGAAATGGGCGCAGCCAGGCCAACCAAGCCCAGAGAAAGTTCAGATGGAAACATTAGAACCCCATACGACCACGAGGTTATGGGACAAAAAAAATATATATATATGTCATGGGTCAAAAAAAGATTTGAAAAAATAGATGCAATTTGTGTAACCAATAAAATAGCGGGTACAATTAATTGGCTGGGTGACAAAATGTGTTAACCACATGTGACTAACTTTAAAATGTATGGTGTCATTATATGTGTTAACCACATGTGACTAACTTTAAAATGTATGGTGTCATATGTGTTAACCACATGTGACTAACTTTAAAATGTATGGTGTCATTATATGTGTTAATCACATGTGACTAACTTGAAAATGTATGGTGTCATTATATGTGTTAACCACATGTGACTAACTTTAAAATGTATGGTGTTATTATATTACAAAAGCAAAAATGAAAAGCTCTGATAAACATCATTGATTGACGACTGTGTTGATCTTCCATCTATGGTATCGTTTATAAAGACTGGATGCAACCTAATAACCTCTCTCAATTTAGACCAAATGTTGCAGTTACAGGCAATGTGTGAAATCCAAATATTCTAATGTCTTTGGATTGAAAATTTTGAATATAATCAGCAGACATTTAGTAGAAGGCCTGGATTACATACCATGCATGTAACACAAACATTATTAGATTTTTGTGTGTAAGATAACCATAACTTCTGTAGTGAACCTTGAAAACCTCAATATTACAAGTTCCTTTATTGGAATTGTTTTATAAATTGTACAATGTTCTTATGGTAGAATGATCACAAGACCATGTATTTCATAATACAACAATGTTAACTTACTTGAATAACTAATTAACTCATAGTTAATGGCATCACTCACTGTTTGTAGAATATGTCAGTTCTATCAAGGACACCCCCCCCCACCCCAACCAATAAATATCATAAACTGATACATCAATGTATTTTTTGTTTGAGATGTATGAACATTTGAAGTGCATTTATTGTAAGTAATTAAAGACATTTAAAAAAACAAACATTTTGCAGGATTTCATATTTCTGCTATTTATTATATATTTATGCTTTGATGGCAGTAAGGCCTCAGTCAAATATTGTTAGGTTACATGTTCAAGGTCTATACAGGAGGAAAGTGTTTTTTAATAACTTTTAAATTGTGCAGAAAAATAATTTTTAGATCATGTATAAACAGAATAACCCTTTAAAAATGTTGACAAGCAGACGAGATGGTTGAGAATTCCTTTCTCAAGGACCACATTATTCATAAAATGTAGCAAATAACAAACAAATCTATAAACCAAATAACCAATTAGCTTGGGAGAAATCTTGTTCAATCAATTTAGCACTGGGATTAATTAACAAATTGCTTTAAAAAAAGCCCCTTAAGCCCTTAAGGCTATTTTAATTGGTATTGAGCTTGCTTAAAAAGAAGTACTAGTGTTTTAAAAAATAAGATTGGTAATTTATTTAGCCCCAATGTTATTACTGCTGTCATAAACATTTTTTAAATATTGAGTTTTTTTTATTCTGCATGCTCAATAGGCTTCTGACCAGCATTAATTTTAGGAAAAATATTTTTTAAAAATATTTGATTGTGAATATTCAAATAAAGTTTCTTTAATTAATTCATCATTTTTGTATACAAATTTACCGATCCTTATGCGACTGTAGTTTTGACTCTTTTAAATAGCATCTTTATGTGTCAATATAGATATTTATTATAAGATTTTCAAATTTTGTGTCACTGCTGCGCCAAGCTGTTTTACTTAACTTATAGATACATCATTAATAAATTTTTTCTTTAAAAAGAATTTATTTTATTACTGTAATAATTATGCTTTTGTCCATAAAATACCATGATCCATGTGCCACAGAACTTAGAGTGTTTACTGTAAACAAGCCCTGTCCCACTTGAACTCTTAACCTCCCTCCTCCCCTGTCCCACAGACTTGCACTGTGTGGTCCTAGACATTTAGTTAAGAGGTGTGCAGTAGAAAGGCTAGAGCCATGAAAATAAAGATTCAGTCAGAGATGGGTTCAACATGTGTCAGTGGTCCAAGTTCACTAGTACATGTATTAGCAAAGATTAAGTAAAAGAATTTCAGGCAACCTTTTAACTTGTCTGTAATGGAAATCCCCAGGGGAAAAACCTCTGGCTACAAATGAGTAAATTCAGAAGCTGATACTTTATAATTCATAGTAGAAAGGAGGCAGAGTTATTTATGGTTCCAGTTGTAAGGTACCCATGGAAAAACCACACACGTTCAGTGTAGTAAACATCTTGACAAAATTTTTGTCACAAATTGTTAAATTTTCATTCTACCACAAGTGTAACA
Source organism: Ampullaceana balthica (assembly GCA_944989445.1). Lineage (NCBI taxonomy): Eukaryota > Metazoa > Mollusca > Gastropoda > Lymnaeidae > Ampullaceana > Ampullaceana balthica. The sequence continues at coordinate 1,005,310 of CALYLW010000208.1, forward strand.
CTGAATTTATTTTTTAAAAAGAAATTTAAAATCATTTTTATATTAATATCTCGTTGCATCATAAACAGATCTATATGACTACAATAAATCTGGTTATTATGCATATATACATTATAATATATATTTGGTAATTAGTCTTTATAATCATGTTATATGGAATTAATTGAATAATATGCTAAATTAAGGTGTATAAACCCTGCATAACAAATATTATAAAATGTCATAATGTGCCATGTGGAGAATAGTTGTCATAGGCACCCATCCAATCCCTCAATATTCTAACAGTAATACTAATAACTAATAATATGATCACATCATTTCATTCATAAAAGATGGCCATGTGCAAAAAAAAATTTAAACATTGGTCAGGGAATTCTTTAAATTAATTAATGATGAGACGAAGTTGAAGGTTCAAAAGCAGTTCCTAGTTTTTAATTGTATAGTCGATTAGTTGGACACTTATGATTTCAAGCACACGTCAATATGGCAGCAGTATTGTTGTTTTATTTATCTTGGTACTCAGTTTTCTCAATACTTTTTGGCTCTGACCTGGGGACATAACCGAGTTCCAATGTTTTATCAAAAGGCCTCATTCTTATTTAGCCTAATTTAGACTTTCATTATTTTTATGATAGAACATTAGATTGGCTCTGACCTGCTGTATTCTTATCTTTTATTCACTAAATCTAAATAAATCGGTTCACCGACAAAACGGCCCTGGACTAATAGATGGGCTAAAAGTAAAATGTCCAATCAAATATTAAATTCGTATTTTTACTCACTTGTTCAGTGTCAGGTTTTGCTAATAATAAACAATAATAATGACATCACAATAGTGAATTTAATAGCCTTTACGTGAAATGGTACCAATCGCGCCTGTTTGTTGACAAGAAACAATATAATAACATCACAAGATATAATTTTACAATTTATCCACTTTATTTATGGGTGAAAAAGTTTACAAGAGCTTAAAATGAGTTTTTGTTGAAAAATGTTTAACAATTTGTCTGGGGCCGTTATGTCGGGGCCGTTATGTCGGGTCACCGAATAAATAAGGGCATAGACATGTTACCATGAGCTACCAACACCAGAGGGAAGTACACTGAACTCTAATCTAATGGTTGATATAAATGCATAAATACATATATGTATAAATACATATGCATATATAAGAAAACAATTATTCATCAGGCTAAGAAATTTCTTAAAGTAGTTTTACTTCTGACAGAATGTTTGTTACTTAAGCATAAAAAGTTGAAAGAAAAACAAAACAAACTAATGACAAATCCTAGATGACCTTTAGACTACAGATGAGTGTAAGATCTTCATTTTAGATCCAGCCTACTAAGTACCAGTGATAATATAAGATCCACAGCAGTAATGAATGAACCCAAACAGGTGTTTGCCCTGCCACTGCCACATGGCACGTGGCCTGATTGATGGCCTACACATACACATGTGACTAAAACTCATGACATGAGAGGGGCTACTCCTAGAGGGTGGATGGATTGGTTGAATAGATCATTATAACACAGCAGTAGCCCCATAAACATGTATGACCCAGGGTTGGATAGATCATTATAACACAGCAGTAACCCCATAAACATGTATTGGATAGATCATTATAACACAGCAGTAACCCCATAAACATGTATGACCCAGGGTTGGATAGATCTGTTTATTACACAGCTCATCCCTAACATGAATAATATAAATGAAAGGAAAAAATATCTACATGTACCATGAAGTTCATTATCAATTTTTACTCAGAAAATACAATTTTTTGTATTCAAGGTAATACTTCAGAGATACTTTAATTTTGATAGAACCTGGCATGGTTCAACACCTTGGAAGACATTATTCAACCAACTTTCCCATATTATGTTAAGGATAGTGTTATCAGTGGATTAAGATAACAATATGGCAGCAGATTGTATGGGATGCTGGGTACTTCATCAGTCCTAGCTATAATAAGGTGATGTGTAGTGAACCTAGCTACAATAAGGTGATGTGTAGTGAACCTAGCTACAATAAGGTGATGTGTAGTGAAGATAAAACTATCTTTAAAACTTGCAATGAACTCAACAGTTTAAAAAATAATTATTGAAAACATTAATTTAATCCGATTTAATACTAGAATTACGAGACTTACTTCAAAAATGAGATTGGCAAGAATACACTGTGTCTCATCATCATCAATATCTTCAACCTGAAACAAGACAATTATAAAGATTAACGCTAACAAACCAAGCATTAATGTTAATAACAAGGGAATTCTCTTATATAAGAAGATTGAATAACATCAAGTAAATCTCTATTTAAACTTTCTAATAGCTTTTTAATGACTCTATATTCTTGTCTCAATGTAAACATTCTATTTTTTTTTACAAATGTAATGTTTTCTGAAAGGGGGAATATTGCTGGCATCAAGATTTAATGAGTCCATCAAAAATTCAAAGTCCACTTACCTCCATCATGCGTAGGGCAACAGTGAACGCACTGATATCAATGAGGTGATTCTTCTGGTTTATTAAGTAACTGTGGATGAAATATAAATCCACGTTATTTTTTAAAATCCCAGATAAAATGATATTTTACGTTATAGGAAATGTTATCTGAATTTAAACTAACCTGAGTTGTTTTCTAAGAAATAACACTTCACGCTCAGCGCTATAGAATTTATTTTCAAGTGTGTACATAGAAATGTGTATTTACATGGTGCTAGCTAATAAAGTAGCACTGAAATGTAAACACTTACACTTTTTTAAACAGATTTCTATAAGTGATTATCTTGAGCTTCTCTAAAATGAGGTAGATGCCACATCGAATAAAGAAAGATTCGTGCTTCTGTAGAGCCACATTCAACTGCAACAGGTTTCCTGAGCTGGGTGGAAGATGAAAGAACACAAATATAGATACAAGAAGGCAATACTAACACAAATATAGATACAAGAAGGCAATACTAACTTCATTAATGTGTCGCATCAAATGATTTTAAACAAAAGATACGATTTTACAGTCTGTTATAAAAGTTCATCATGATTATCAGACAATTTTATGTTTAAACAAATTTTACATAGGGTTAAATTAAAAATTTTAATTAAATAATAATAATATATATTATTCCGATATTTTTGAAAGAGTGTGACAACAAAGACTAATTTACGAAAAATTTGAAGAATTTTTTTTATTTGAAAGAGTTTATGAGCATCACAACACAACGAGCATGCTGGTAAAATAATATTATTATAATTAATCCTTCACTTAAGTGGCGGTATTGCAAGTGAAAAAGTGACTGGTAATCGGTAATCAATGAGTTTCAGTCTTGGATTAATAGCACCTAAAGAAATTTAAGAAACAACCAACACTCATAACTTACCTGACAGCTTGTGCTACATCTGAAAATTGTTTTAGGTCATATTTTCGTAATAAGCTGGTTTTAGGCATGTGGCCCTATGAAGATGCAACATGGAAAATACATTTTTTAAATTTCTAGAATACAATAGACAGAAGGCTTTGATTACTGATTGAATTTCAAAACAATAAATTGAATTATATGTATATATTTTAAAGCAGTGCTTCTCAAAGTGGTCCGCTGAAGTTTCAAGAAAGAACTGAAAAATATAATTATAATTTTTTATTTGCAACAAATAACAGTAACCCTATAGAATATGTCAATTTTTCGACAAGAAGCACATATAATAAATTACTTTTCGCTAACACGTCAGTAGAGGTAAAATAGTGCATCGGTTCCTGGAGGAATGTATAAATTCCTGCCGGTCCGCCATACTAAAAAGTTTGAAAAGCACTGTTTTAAAGAACCTAATAAAGGCATGTTCAGTCTATACATATTGTGACAAGGGTAAACCCTAATAAAGCAGCTTAGAGAGCACAATTCTCAAACATCTTCTGATGTAACTTATCTATTTTTGTTTACACAGGTATTAAAAATCAATGTTATTTCTGTAATGAGATTGAGGCCATGCAAGTGGATGCCCAGAATGTAGAGCAATAATGAAAACTAAACAGCTTTATTTATGAAGCTGTATACCAAACTTAAATTTGCTCCACCCAAAAAAAAGGGGGTGGGGTGGCATAAAACCAAGATACATACATAATATACATAAAAAAATAGCATCTTGCTTGACTGAAAATAATATTATCATTTTATATTGACTTGCTGTTCATTGGAATCACAAAACTTTGTTTAGCCATTACTTGACACACATACCAAGAGCATCTTGACAGGGATCAGGTAAATGAGTATAAGCCTCTTATTCTTGTGACTGGCTCTGTGGCATTTCTCAAAGGCAAATGTCAGATATTCTTCCGCTGTGGAAGATTTGAATTTGAATTTGCAGTAAATACTTTCACAAAATAGTAATTTTTATAAATTATTATGAGTAAACACTCAAAAAAAGATTTTGGGAAAACCAATTTGGTAGCTAATTGACAAATATTTTGATGTATATGTTACCAGTAAAGTGTGAAATTCAGGCAATGTATAAAATGCCTGATGGTTTTAGGCAAAGTATGAAATGATTGCCACTTCTGACATTGCCTAGGCATTCTATAGAATGCTGAGTTGTAGTGCGGCAAAGTATGTAACTGGCCTATCCCCGACACTGATGTTGGAGGTGGTGCTTGGGTTGTTGTGTGATGATGGCGATCGAAGCACTTGAGTGTTGAAAGTTATTGTAAGACGGCAACAGGGGTCGGCAAACTTTTTTTCCCATTACCCCAAAATATAAAAGTTTATGTTGACGTTACCCCCGAAGGCACGAGATCCTGCCCACACGACTCAGGGTTTGAATGAGCGTTGTAATTGGTGGATCATTCATCTCCTGTTCAATATCTTCCTTGAAAAAATCATGCAAGAAACACTCAGTGATCACCACACATCCATCTCTATAGGCGGAAGACCCTTATACAACCTAAGATTTGCTGATGACATAGATCTTTTGGCTGGGAGCAGTAAAGAACTACAAGAGCTCACTGACAAACTTGCAGACAGATCAGGTGCATATGGGATGGAAATCAGCTCAGAAAAAAGCAAGATATTGGTTAATACCTCAGCTGCCAGTACGGCAAACATTGTAATGTACCAACAAAACCTGGAGGAGGTACATAACTTTAAATATCTAGGAGCCATTATATCTAGAGATAGTAGCTGTGAAGCAGAAATTCGAGCTAGAATTGGGTCGGCAAGGGCAGCAATTACAAAGTTTAAAAAAATATGGAATAGCAAAACATTAGCTTGCCAACAAAGCTCAGGCTTTACAGAGCCCTCGTCAAAACCATTGTCCTTTATGGATGTGAGACCTGGACACTAATGGCAACCATTGTCATTTATGGATGTGAGACCTGGACACTAATGGCACCATTGTCCTTTATGGATGTGAGACCTGGACACTAATTGCAACCAATGAAAGCAAGCTGCAGGGATTTGAAATGCATGAGGAAAATTCTCCAGATTTCATATTTAGAACACAAGACTAATGAATATGTCTGGGACAGAATAAACTCTGTTACGGGTCGTCAAGAAACCATTATAACAACAATTAAGAGACGTAAGAGGGCATGGTTCGGTCATGTACTGGGACATGATACCCTGACAAAAATCATCCTGATAGGCACTGTAGAAGGAGGCTGGCGAAGAGGTCGACAGCGGAAAAATTGGCTTGACAACATAAAGGAATGGACTGGGATGAGATTGAACAAATTACTGGCCGCCGCTCAAGAAAGGCAAATGTGGAGATCGTTGTCTGTTGATGTGTCCATGCGCTCCCCCCAACGACTGCAATGGTCACGGGACTGATGATGAAGAAGATGTAACACCCCCACCCCCCCCAATAATGAATGAATCCAGAGAGTTTTAGAAGTCTGACAAGTGTCTAAAAATGAAATTGAAAAGGATTATGCGTAGATATTTTAACTCAAAACCACACAGAGGAATAATATTTCAGGGGAAGTTAATTTCATACAATTATAAAGTTTACAGTCGAATATAATATAATGGTTATAACGATAAGAGGCCCAACGTCACCTGTCATTCTATAATTATAATGATAAATCAGACATAATGTCAAAAAGTTGGATAAACAAAAAGTTACTTAAACAATTTCATGGAAATTTGAGACCTTGGATGTCATGGCAAGTTTGATACTATTTTCAGGGTCCAATCGATTTTGCAGATTTGTTTTTATGTTTTGACGGCATCCTCAAGTTCAATGTTGAAAGCCTATGCAGTATATGATATCCAAAAATGTGTCATATTACAAATTCAATACGTGCCTCATTATTATAATTAGACTGAAGTTTAAGAAATGTCTCTACCAACCCTTGAGGTTCATCTGGTACATCCGCAATGTCACATCAAAAGGGATCTACAATCTCACTGACATTATGCAAATCAAAAACTGAATAGTACAGTGAATCGCTCTTTGAGCTTGGTAAGATATCTGATAACTTTATCCTTGATGTGGTCAAAAGTTATTTTACCATAATCTTCCTAGTACAAGGCCAACTTTAAAAATGCTGCTAACTTGTTTCATTGTTTTATTTTTTCCAATATGAAATCTTTAATCCAAGTACATGTACTGCAATCTTTTCTCTGGCTGAGATTATACTGATATTTTTCCCTGCTATTCTTTGTATAACACATTCACATGCTAAATAATATCAGCTAAGTTTGCGAGATATGCACCCCAAAAATAGTTCTTAAACTACTCAGCTAGCGCATGCTTCTGACCAGCTAGACATGTTTGAAGTTCATCTTTCAGAGCCAACACTCTGTTCAGAACATCGCCGGTGAAAGCCACCGTACCTCGGTAGGTCTGTATATTCAGCCTCACCATATTTACATTAATCACGAAACAGTCTCGTTTTCAGTGCATATCTTTTAATGAAATTTACCGTATGGATAACATCACGCATGATGACATCTAGTTCAGGTTGTATATGTTTCACATGCAGAGCTTGACAATGGATCATGCTGTGGTTTACTGCAATTTTGGGATTCCTCTATCTTGCGAAAGCCTAAAAACCACGTACACGACCAACGTAGCTGGAGCTCCATCAACAGGCACATCAATACAGTCTTCCCATTTTTTAATTAACCTTATCAAAGTATTCATTAATTTAAGTGAATTTATCAACTGCTTGACATTGCAATTCGAGAGAAGCCAAAACATTTCCTCTTTAAATTGAAAACCTTTGTAGTAAACATATCCCATAAGCTGCACATTACTAATGTCATCAGTGGTATCATCAAGCTGAATAGCAAAGATTTTACTTGTATTATAGAATGCATTTTCTAGATGGAACCGGCTCAGTAGTGGGCTTATCTTCCAAGCGTAAATGTATTATACACATGACGAATTTTTAATATATTTAGCGGTTTTTATATGTCCCCAATTAGTCTCCGTTACCCCAAAGAATTCCCTTTTTACCCCTGTTCGCCGACCCCTGGTTTAGGCGGTACGAGGTTCCACTTCCACATCACAGACAATATTGCCACATTCTTCTCACGATGTCAGTGTATATTGTCCGGCTGAGATTCCACAGACGCTCTCCCAAAACATTTCCCCTTGGATTGCTGTGTGACCATGTACGAAGAGAATGTAGTGCTAGGACAGGAATTACGCCATGGTGACATGCACCATTTCTACGATGAGTTATCTAAAGTAAGAGCCAATGCTGCTGAAAACAGCATTTTTTAAAACCGAAAATAGTTACCCAAAAATAGTGGATGATGTGAAAAAGGCTAAGACCGCCATTAAGCAAGAACCACGGGACTATTGGCTAGTGAAACACTATGAGGTCATGATGGTGGAAAATAAGAGTAAGTTGATCTACCCAGTTAAAGAAGGTGTGAGTGCCATTCAGCTTTACGTCATGGACTCCGAGATATTTGACGTACTTCATAAGGCCCATTTGGCTATTGGTCATGGAGGACGGGACAGAATGTTGAAAGAACTTTCACCCAAATACAAAACGTTACCCGTCATGATATTGAACAGTATATTATTAACCTTTGTGAACCTTGCCAGAAAAAACAAAAGGGCATCAAAAAAGGCATTGTGGTCAAGCCAATGTTTTTTTCTGAATTCAACTCTCGTTGTCAGGTCGATCTCATCGACGTTCAATCCCATCCTGATGGGGAACACAAGTTTATAATGGTGTATCAAGATCATCTCACCAAGTTCGCGGTTCTCAGGGCCCTGAAGACAAAGAGGGCAGAAGAAGTAGCATACCGGCTCGTAGAAATATTTACGTTGCTTGGTGATCCAATGATTCTACAGTCCGATAACGGCAGGGAATTTTCAAACAATGAGGTAAGCAGCCTAAAGGACTACCGGCCCACATTGAAGATCGTTCATGGTAAGCCGCGCCACTCACAAAGCCAGGGGAGCATCGAAAGAGCTAACATGGACATCGAAAATATGCTGTGTGCTTGGATGCAAGATATAGTTTTCTTTGATTTTTCTTGCAATGACTTTTACTTTGACTATGTTGGGACTATTAATGTACCGTGTCCAACCACTTTATCTTTTCAAATGTCATTTATTTCATGTACCAGTATAAGTATTATAGGTGATTGCAACAGTTTACTATTGTACCAGTATAAGTATTATAGGTGATTGCAACAGTTTACTATTGTACCAGTATAAGTATTATAGGTGATTGCAATAGTTTACTATTGTACCAGTATAAGTATTATAGGTGATTGCAATAGTTTACTATTGTACCAGTATAAGTATTATAGGTGATTGCAATAGTTTACTATTGTACCAGTATAAGTATTATAGGTGATTGCAACAGTTTACTATTGTACCAGTATAAGTATTATAGGTGATTGCAACAGTTTACTATTGTACCAGTATAAGTATTATAGGTGATTGCAATAGTTTACTATTGTACCAGTATAAGTATTATAGGTGATTGCAATGGTTTACTATTTTATGGGGAGTTACATTTTATATCAACTAATTACTTCTTATTTCAGGGAATAACCATTAAAAACTGATTGAACACAAAACTCACATCAATTTTAACACGTTCTATGGACCTAGAATATTTTTTAGGTTTGTCAGTGTCAAAAATCTAAAAGCCAGGCTTTAATTAGAGAGACATGTTTCACATTAAGGCTCATTTTTAACAAAAATACCACTGGCCAATCTGACATTTATATGACATAAAAGAACCTGAGCTTCCCCCATTCCATACAGTTGTTATAAAAGAACCTGAGCTTCCCCCATTCCATACAGTTGTTATAAAAGAACCTGAGCTTCCCCCATTCCATACAGTTGTTATAAAATAACCTAAGCTTCCCCCATTTCATACAGTTGTTATAAAATAACCTGAGCTTCCCCCATTCCATACAGTTGTTATAAAATAACCTGAGCTTCCCCCATTCCATACAGTTGTTATAAAATAACCTGAGCTTCCCCCATTCCATACAGTTGTTATAAAATAACCTGAGCTTCCCCCATTCCATACAGTTGTTATAAAAGAACCTGAGCTTCCCCCATTCCATACAGTTGTTTTTACCCTCAAAAATGTATTTCATTCCAAATATTGAATTTTTGTGGCAAAGAAACGGACTCCTAAGCTAACCTACCACTCTTGTAGTCACTGTCAAACATGGCCTTTCTTCCAACATAGAACTCCTAAGCCAACCTACCACTCTTGTAGTCACTGTCAAACATGGCCTTTCTTCCAACATAGAACTCCTAAGCTAACCTACCACTCTTGTAGTCACTGTCAAACATGGCCTTTCTTCCAACATAGAACTCCTAAGCTAACCTACCACTCTTGTAGTCACTGTCAAACATGGCCTTTCTTCCAACATAGAACTCCTAAGCTAACCTACCACTCTTGTAGTCACTGTCAAACATGGCCTTTCTTCCAACATAGAACTCCTAAGCCAACCTACCACTCTTGTAGTCACTGTCAAACATGGCCTTTCTTCCGACATAGAACTCCTAAGCTAACCTACCACTCTTGTAGTCACTGTCAAACATGGCCTTTCTTCCAACATAGAACTCCTAAGCTAACCTACCACTCTTGTAGTCACTGTCAAACATGGCCTTTCTTCCAACATAGAACTCCTAAGCTAACCTACCACTCTTGTAGTCACTGTCAAACATGGCCTTTCTTCCAACATAGAACTCCTAAGCTAACCTACCACTCTTGTAGTCACTGTCAAACATGGCCTTTCTTCCAACATAGAACTCCTAAGCCAACCTACCACTCTTGTAGTCACTGTCAAACATGGCCTTTCTTCCAACATAGAACTCCTAAGCCAACCTACCACTCTTGTAGTCACTGTCAAACATGGCCTTTCTTCCAACATAGAACTCCTAAGCCAACCTACCACTCTTGTAGTCACTGTCAAACATGGCCTTTCTTCCAACATAGAACTCCTAAGCTAACCTACCACTCTTGTAGTCACTGTCAAACATGGCATTTCTTCCAACATAGAACTCCTAAGCCAACCTACCACTCTTGTAGTCACTGTCAAACATGGCCTTTCTTCCAACATAGAACTCCTAAGCCAACCTACCACTCTTGTAGTCACTGTCAAACATGGCCTTTCTTCCAACATAGAACTCCTAAGCTAACCTACCACTCTTGTAGTCACTGTCAAACATGGCCTTTCTTCCAACATAGAACTCCTAAGCCAACCTACCACTCTTGTAGTCACTGTCAAACATGGCCTTTCTTCCAACATAGAACTCCTAAGCTAACCTACCACTCTTGTAGTCACTGTCAAACATGGCCTTTCTTCCAACATAGAACTCCTAAGCTAACCTACCACTCTTGTAGTCACTGTCAAACATGGCCTTTCTTCCAACATATAACTCCTAAGCTAACCTACCACTCTTGTAGTCACTGTCAAACATGGCCTTTCTTCCAACATAGAACTCCTAAGCCAACCTACCACTCTTGTAGTCACTGTCAAACATGGCCTTTCTTCCAACATAGAACTCCTAAGCTAACCTACCACTCTTGTAGTCACTGTCAAACATGGCCTTTCTTCCAACATAGAACTCCTAAGCTAACCTACCACTCTTGTAGTCACTGTCAAACATGGCCTTTCTTCCAACAAAGAACTCCTAAGCTAACCTACCACTCTTGTAGTCACTGTCAAACATGGCCTTTCTTCCAACATAGAACTCCTAAGCCAACCTACCACTCTTGTAGTCACTGTCAAACATGGCCTTTCTTCCAACATAGAACTCCTAAGCCAACCTACCACTCTTGTAGTCACTGTCAAACATGGCCTTTCTTCCGACATAGAACTCCTAAGCTAACCTACCACTCTTGTAGTCACTGTCAAACATGGCCTTTCTTCCAACATAGAACTCCTAAGCTAACCTACAACTCTTGTAGTCACTGTCAAACATGGCCTTTCTTCCAACATAGAACTCCTAAGCTAACCTACCACTCTTGTAGTCACTGTCAAACATGGCCTTTCTTCCAACATAGAACTCCTAAGCTAACCTACCACTCTTGTAGTCACTGTCAAACATGGCCTTTCTTCCAACATAGAACTCCTAAGCCAACCTACCACTCTTGTAGTCACTGTCAAACATGGCCTTTCTTCCAACATAGAACTCCTAAGCCAACCTACCACTCTTGTAGTCACTGTCAAACATGGCCTTTCTTCCAACATAGAACTCCTAAGCTAACCTACCACTCTTGTAGTCACTGTCAAACATGGCCTTTCTTCCAACATAGAACTCCTAAGCTAACCTACCACTCTTGTAGTCACTGTCAAACAAGGCATTTCTTCCAACATAGAACTCCTAAGCCAACCTACCACTCTTGTAGTCACTGTCAAACATGGCCTTTCTTCCAACATAGAACTCCTAAGCCAACCTACCACTCTTGTAGTCACTGTCAAACATGGCCTTTCTTCCAACATAGAACTCCTAAGCTAACCTACCACTCTTGTAGTCACTGTCAAACATGGCCTTTCTTCCAACATAGAACTCCTAAGCCAACCTACCACTCTTGTAGTCACTGTCAAACATGGCCTTTCTTCCAACATAGAACTCCTAAGCTAACCTACCACTCTTGTAGTCACTGTCAAACATGGCCTTTCTTCCAACATAGAACTCCTAAGCTAACCTACCACTCTTGTAGTCACTGTCAAACATGGCCTTTCTTCCAACATAGAACTCCTAAGCTAACCTACCACTCTTGTAGTCACTGTCAAACATGGCCTTTCTTCCAACATAGAACTCCTAAGCTAACCTACCACTCTTGTTGTCACTGTCAAACATGGCCTTTCTTCCAACATAGAACTCCTAAGCTAACCTACCACTCTTGTAGTCACTGTCAAACATGGCCTTTCTTCCAACATAGAACTCCTAAGCTAACCTACCACTCTTGTAGTCACTGTCAAACATGGCCTTTCTTCCAACATAGAACTCCTAAGCTAACCTACCACTCTTGTAGTCACTGTCAAACAAGGCCTTTCTTCCAACATAGAACTCCTAAGCCAACCTACCACTCTTGTAGTCACTGTCAAACAAGGCCTTTCTTCCAACATAGAACTCCTAAGCCAACCTACCACTCTTGTAGTCACTGTCAAACATGGCCTTTCTTCCAACATAGAACTCCTAAGCTAACCTACCACTCTTGTAGTCACTGTCAAACATGGCCTTTCTTCCAACATAGAACTCCTAAGCCAACCTACCACTCTTGTAGTCACTGCCAAACATGGCCTCTCTTCCAACATAGAACTCCTAAGCTAACCTACCACTCTTGTAGTCACTGTCAAACAACGCCTTTCTTCCAACATAGAACTCCTAAGCTAACCTACCACTCTTGTAGTCACTGTCAAACAAGGCCTTTCTTCCAACATAGAACTCCTAAGCTAACCTACCACTCTTGTAGTCACTGTCAAACATGGCCTTTCATCCGACATAGAACTCTTAAGCTAACCTACCACTCTTGTAGTCACTGTCAAACATGGCCTTCCTTCCGACATAGAACCTGTAGGTTACGAGCTGGGAAAGGCTGAACTTGTCTTTGATAGGTAAACTTTCTATTGCACGAATTAAAGGCTTGCACAGGTGGAGTTTATTGATCTGCAGAATATAACAGTAATCAAAAGTTATTTAATCTGGACCTCAGCTGTGGATTCAAACACACAAAACAAAGTCACTTTAGTCAAGTGTCACATCCACTGTGAATGAATTATAAATTCTCTGACTGATTTCTAATTATTTTTGACAATAATAAAAACCACAGGTCATATTAATATATTTCAATTCATTCTATGGCTTTCAAATGGAAAGTTATTCAACTGAATCAATCAACTGCTATTAATAATCCTATATAATAAAAGGCTATGTTCCTTGTGGTCATCGATAGCGATTGGTCCCTCAAACACATATGACTCCTACAGCCAATCATATTGAACACGTTTACGCGGACGGTCAAAACGAGTTATTTAGTGCAGTATTTCTTCCAAGACTTTATTTTGAGTTATGCGCGTTGGGATTTATAGCAAAAAGCTCTGTTTTTTAGAGTTATTTATTTTAACTAGAATGAATAGTATTTTTGACGTGATGCACATGTATGCCGGTCAAGACGGCTGTTGGAGGGGAGTTACAACAAGCCACCGAACGGTGGCGTAACGTCCTTTGGACAGGTTTTGTTGCTCGTATAAAATAATTTTTTAAAATGCACATCAAAATTATCTAACTTTCAACTTAAATCAAACAACTTCAATGCAAATTTGTTCATTCTTTAACATCATCTTATCCAGTTTGAACATAACATGTTAACATTTTGAACATAACATGTTAACATTTTGAACATAACATGTTAACATTTTGAACATAACATGTTAACAGTTTGAACATAACATGTTAACAGTTTGAACATAACATGTTAACAGTTTGAACATTACATGTTAACAGTTTGAACATTACATGTTAACAGTTTGAACATTACATGTTAACAGTTTGAACATTACATGTTAACAGTTTGAACATAACATGTTAACATTTTGAACATAACATGTTAACATTTTGAACATAACATGTTAACAGTTTGAACATAACATGTTAACAGTTTGAACATTACATGTTAACAGTTTGAACATTACATGTTAACAGTTTGAACATTACATGTTAACAGTTTGAACATTACATGTTAACAGTTTGAACATTACATGTTAACAGTTTGAACATAACATGTTAACAGTTTGAACATTACATGTTAACAGTTTGAACATAACATGTTAACAGTTTGAACATTACATGTTAACAGTTTGAACATAACATGTTAACAGTTTGAACATTACATGTTAACAGTTTGAACATAACATGTTAACAGTTTGAACATTACATGTTAACAGTTTGAACATAACATGTTAACAGTTTGAACATAACGTTAACATTTTGAACATAACATGTTAACAGTTTGAACATTACATGTTAACAGTTTGAACATAACATGTTAACAGTTTGAACATTACATGTTATTTGAACAACAAAAAACTGTGACAAAAATATACCAACCTTAAAATAAATTTTAAACAGCTGATTAACAAGATTCAACATCCCCCATTTCTTGGAATCATCTATTGCTGCTCGACTAATGTAAGGGAAAACAAAAAAAAGTTTTTTTTTACGCATGTTTGTTTACAAAATACGCCTACAAGATATGCAATATAGTTTGATTTGATTGCTCTCAATCGGAATAATTTCAAACAAAAAATTCACAAGTAGAAGTTATACAATTCATATACACACACCCTCTAAAAGGGAGAGTTTTGATATATGATTAACAATACATTCAAATGTTTTAGTCAAACTTATTTTAACAATAAAATAAGTAATACAGTTGACATAAAAAACCCAACTCACTTATCAGATGCACACACCCTGAAAAGACCCATCAGAAGTTCTGCTGCTTTTTCTAATCTTTCCCCTGCCTTTCCTTTATTTTTTTTAACCAACTGTATGTCTGCCTAAAAAAGTAGAAATATTTGGTAAATTTATATCTGGCTTTCCCAACATTGCAAAGAGAGATTAGTCAATGGCAACAAATTATAGAGACATTAGACAAAGCAATGATACATATGTCAAAGCACCAAATGGCAGATGCATTAATAATTCAAATGTTAGACTTATTAATAATATTCCATATAGTTAATTTTTTAAAACACAATTCCTAAGTGAAACCGCATTTCAATGCAAGGTTTTTGAAAATATAATTCAGTTAATGGATATTTACTTTAGTTAAAAAACTAGTTTGAGTATTATGCAAATTAATGATAACAAAATTTTATGGAAAGGTTTGTTTTTATCTCTTCAGAAATAAAAAAAACACAAAAAATCTAATGAAACATTTAAGGAATATAAATTTAAAAAGATACAGATCTACAAAAAAGAAGAAATTATTTTTATAAAATATTAATCTTTAATAACGCTTAAAAATCATTTAGAAGGTGAAACTTACGCTGACAGCAAAAAGACGAAGATCTAAGGACACAGCAAACATCACTGGCAAAGCCCAATTTTCTTCTTTTTGTGACTGCAGCGCTTTTAGGAAGGATCCAAATCAGTTAGGGAACGATATTAAATAAAATCATATGTTAATATTTGTGAATGTACTATTTGGGATGAATACATACTGTAATATTAGGGCTGTTAACGATTAACTTAAATTTAATCGTTAACTTTTGAAAAATTAACGATTAATTAATCATTAATTTCGATTAAAGACAAAAATTAAAATTTATGATGTCATAAGTAACATATTTTATTAACCTCTTTACCGGTTGTCCCGACTATAGTCGTCTTGACCTATTGACCTTTACACGGTAGACCCGACTATAATCGTCCAAATGATATTATGATCTGCAGTATGCGACAGACCCGATTATTCTCGTTTTAAAATGCTATGACATAGTTACAGTGCTCAAAACTATGGGAAGCCATAGGCCTCATAAATACCTAAATATTTTATTTTTATTGTTAAGAAACAATCAAATTTTTGTGTACACTATGACTTCTTCGGTCTACCGTACTGTTTTAGATTATTCGCCAAATAAGGGTTAGTCTTAAAATTTTTAATAGCCGGTAAAGGGGTTAAACAATCTTGTTGAAAATCTAAATAACACTGGAATGTCTCCTCTATATGTCATCTTTTAACCAACTATGCAAAAAAGACAAGTGTGGCGACATTATTTGGTTCAAGTGATGAGCGGGTCTAATTGACAATATAATCAGCCCAGCTGAACAATCATTCACATGGAACTGAGGTAACTGGTATGCACAAAACGGTCTTGGCAAGCAATGAAATTATCGATATCGGTGTTCATTAAGTTCCCACCATTGTAGAGGGTTAATGGATTCAGGAACTTTCATCTCCATTTTGTAACGCAGTAATTCATCAGAAGAGCTGTCGTCATTTTCTGTCTCTGAGTCAGACTCCATTTCTGTCATTAGCTTAATACGCTTTCATTTGGTTTGATAAGTAGGCGAAGTGTTAGAACCATGGTAGGCAAACTTTATCAACATTTTGAACATTCCTGTCAGTCATTAGTTTAAAACCAAAATGGTCGTGTAATTATCAGGAAATTTATTATTTATCGGCCGCTTTTTTAAATTATTTTTTTAAAAACTTTTTGACTTTCAATAATTTGTAAGTGATTGGTCAATTAATCGTAAAAAAAAAGAAGATATAACAGGTAACCAGACAAAACGACAATCGACAAGGTGACATAACGAGAAGTGGGAAAAAGACAAGATGACAAAACAACAAGGTGACAAAAATAGTTCAAAATGGGACAATGAAAAAAAAAGGCAATGATTTGGACTGAAGAGTGTTTTTAGTTTTGGCTGCTGAGCTATTGAGTTTGACTTCCTTAGTCTATGTTCAAAGTGACATAGTCACAGGGACTTCATTAGGAGGTTCTACAGTGATCCACGTTGTTTCTATGAGACCTTGTCGTTTTGTCACCTTGTCCTTTTGTCTACTTGTCGTTTTGTCACTTGTTGTTTTATCATGAAACCGATATAACAATATCAAAACTGAAGATAGAAGCATTATTATTTATATTTTCTACAAATTGAACAAATAGATCAATTGAACATTTTCTATGATTAATACCCAGAAATTGAATGTTTGGTGTGACAATTTGTTCAATAGGCAAGCAAAAGGAAATTTCAATAAGCAAGCACTCATTGAAAATTCTTTAAAAAAGATTATGTCCATCCGTGTTTTTTCAAATAACTTTGAAAACATATGGGAAGTGGACACATTTATTATTCCATTTTTAGCAAGTAATTTCTAGTAACAAAGATAAGTTTTGATAAAAACAGTGCAAGGATACTGTACAACAACGGCTTGATTGTTGTAAGCTTCAGGAAAATCATGATTGCCTACAGCCCAGCAGCATCTGCAATAGATGAAAAGGTAACAATTATTAATGAAATCGTAACAAAAAGTAAAATGCTTTCATTTTTAAAACATCTAATTTATATTCATACACTCATAATAAAAACTTTTAATGGAAGAATTAATTTTGCTTGAATTTCTCTTAAGTTCAAAAATAAAAAAATTGGTTGAAAGATGGGTCTTGTAAAGATGATCAATATATACACAATAAATCATAATTCAGGTTAGAAGAGAATTAAGAAATATATATGTATATATATACAGTGGTACCTTGAGATACGAGTGCCCTAACATATGAGTTATTTGAGATACGAGCTGTCGAGCGAGCGAAGTTTTGTTTTGAAATACGAGAGAAATTTGAAATAGGAGCACTCTCAGGAACTGACGGCCGATGAATTACAAGAGTTACAGTTGCAGTAGCATTCGGGGGTTCTGCAAGAAATTGGTTTTGAGGAAGAGTCAGAGGTGGAGGAGGTTATCTCTACAAGTGAGATAAAAGAGATCTTGGGAATGTGGGAGAGAGTTTCACAGTTTGTGGAAAAGAAACACCCTGAAAAAGTTGCATCTGAGCTTTTTAATGACACTTGCCTAACTCATTTCCCCAGCATTCTGAAAGGGAGGAAGAAACAAACATCCTTGGACAGTTTTTTTTTGAATCTCGTGAAAAAGGCAAAGACCAGTGACGAGAAAAGCATTAACTAAAATTAAGCATACAGTAGCATTTAAGTTGTGTGTAAGTTACATTCAAGTGACCAAAATACAAATATGTATGCACAATTTATAAAACCAGTTTTTTTTGCTTTACATTCTCTTTTATTATGTTTTATACCAGATTTTTCATTTATAAATACATGTTTCTTATTAAAAAACACATAACAAAAACAATTAGGGGTAGCCAATTTTTGGGCTGGAACGGATTAATGGCCTTTCAATTAATTTCAATGGGGAAAATGGCTTTGAGATACGAGCAAATTGTCATACGAGCAAGGTTACGGAACGAATTAAACTCGTATCTCGAGGTATCACTGTATATATAAATTAATGTAAATAATTACTGTTAAAATTTGTAATGCCAGGGCATTATGGATATGAACATTCATGTAAATAGAGTTCAATCAAATAATCAATCTGATAATAGATGAAATTAAATAGCGTTCGGTTTAATAATCAATCTAGTAATTAAACATACTTTTTTTTTATCATAATGCTTGAATGTAACTTGTATAAAACAAATTGGTTCTTTAACTTTAAGCAGGTAGAAGTAATTTAAAGTATTTAATGACCTCAGGTGTGCTGCCACCATTTCATCAAAGGGAGATTCTAGCACTCTTCTACATTGGTTATCAGCTCTCTCAAGCTGCAGGTGTGGACTGGCAACATGTGGATCTCGAAATGATAACAGTCTCTAAAGAAGTTTCATAAATACTCATTAGATATTTTTAACATAAAAATGGTCAGATGTAAAGCTTAAAAATAAGTAGTATCTGTTAAAAACTATAAAAACTTATTTTAGATTCTTTGACAGGTGGAGATGACCAATAAATGATGGAACCAAAGCGTTTGAATTTAATGTAGATGAAATTGTTGATGAAAGTGAAAGGAGCTTTCTTTTAACATTTTTTTTAAAAGTTCCTGCACAGACTTCTTTTGCCCAATGCATTTTAAGACATTGAGAAGTTATTTTCTACTTTTTAGTTCATTTAACTTTAATTTGTCTTTGTAAGCAATTTTTTTTAAAAATGTAAAAAAAACTTTTCATTTGCTCTTTTTAAAAAAAGAGTATCCATAATACACAATCTGTATCAATAGCTCATCAACAATAAATGAGAACAGCACATTGACAAATGAATGGTCCTAACCAAAATATTAATTAACTAACAAAAGGCTGCCTGAAATCAAATTTAAAAAGAACTTTTGGATTATGCATTATACGAAAATTTAAAGTTAATTTCTACTTTGAATAGGATTCCTAGAAGAAAGCCTTTTAAATGTTCTAAATGTTAGTATTTAATGTTATATTCCTAAAATTTGTGTTTACCACATCTTCCCTTCTCAACCCTTACTGGCCTCCCTCCCTGTCCCTGGTTGACTAAGCTCCATAACAAATATAAAAAGTAAGTCTTTAAAAATGTACAACTTACTGCAGCTTCGTCGCTGTCACATTGCCTAATAGCTTCATCCACCTGAAAGTAATTAAAATAGAATTATTCAATGATTGTTCTTTTAACAGTTTTGTATTTAGTAATAGATTTAATTCTTCAGATTTATTTTAAAAAGCAGGCCTAGGCCTATTTCTTTTTATAATCAATCTTTCCTGCAACTGGACAAGTTGAAGGTGGAGAGTGGGGCCTATGGTTCTCGTGACCAGTGGTCACGTGACTTGTCTATTTAAGTTTAAGATATCGTGCCATGTTTCTTATATTTCTGAAACGCATACAGTCCTTATATTCTTTCTGGTTTAGAAACAGCTGAATAACTTCATTTTTTGGGTTATTTCATAGAGCTGTCAAATTTACTGCTTTGATATTAAGAACGTTTTTATGCATCAAATTTAAATACAACAAGTTAAGTTATTTAAGTTTAAGGTAATCCAAATTGGGCTTAAAAGTCCAGACCTGCCAACCTGTCAAGAAAAAAAATCTGTAGGGGGTTTCGAGCGCAGGGCCGCAGCAACCTGTGGTTGTTGGTTTAAAAATTACCTACTAAATAAGTAAAGTTAACTCTAACATCTTTGATGGGTCTACAGAACACCATAGAATATGAGAAAAACACTTGAAATGTTTACATCACATACAGATATATACACAACAGAATATCTATTTTATTTACATAAGTAGACAGGCTACAAAGAGTTCAGTTTTCCACTATCTTCTTAGCGGCCTTTTTGCACCTGTCCAACATCTCTTTGGTCAACTGAAGTTAGCATTGCAATTGACTTTAGTTACAAGCAAGTGAGAAAAATTGTCACCTTTCATGCTTGCCTTTGTTTCATTGTAATATTTCTGGAAACATTTCTTTGACTCTGGCATTTAAAGATCAGTATTGGCAAGATTATTATTTCCTTCACTAGAAAAGGTGATCAATAAAACTTCCTATCTGATAAGTGAAACTGAATTGCCCAAATCCATAGCAAAGAAATCAAACATTGCTGTTGTAGATTCATTACTATTAGTTTAGTAGCAGTTGTATTTTTGTGTTAGAATATGTTTATTATTATCATTGAGCCCACCACTTTTGGTTATTTGCTCTGAACAAACACATACAAATTCTCATTTTTCCCGTCAGGAATTCGGGCTTGGGATGGGTTGCCTGAAGAAACCAGGAAAACCAACACTTTATCAACATTAAAACTCTAATAAGAATGCAGGACTAAACTAAAGATAAGCGTAGGACGCAATAATCTTCTGTATGGAAGGCGCGTCTGTATCAGATAAGATATTTTTCAAATACTCCTTTCCAAAACTTTGAATGTATGAATTTTTTGTTTTATTTAGCATAAAACTGCTCAGTAGCATGAAAAACATTTTCTGCAGATCTCTTTAAAAATGTATCACCTTAATTAAGAAAAGCTTAACCCAAAAAAAAACAAAAACGGAAGTGTAGGAAAAAACCAAGGAAGTCACATCATTGAAATACATCACTTCTCGTCGTACTTGACTTGGAATTACAGTGGGACCCGCTTAAGTCGACGGCATCGGGGTATGAAAAATAGCGCCGCGATAACCAATCATCGATTTAAACGAAAACCAATATGGCGGCAAAATATTAACATGCGCTTGAAATTTCTTTATATACATAATGTGCGTTAATTAGTGATGGGACGATTAATCAGAATCGTATCGGAATATGGGGACCCTAATATTTCGTCACTCTTTCCTAAGGTTATGACCGTTCGTTTTTAAGAACCGTTTAAGTTTAAATATAACCCAGGGTTCCCACTCAGTCGGGAATTCTTAAATTAATTTTCCCGGTCTTGAAAGTCGGGAAATAGTCGGGAAAAGTTATGACAAGTCTGGAATTTTTTTTTATATATATATTTTTTTTTGCCGAAGTAAATGACTTTGATTACGTCTCCGTGGTCATGTTTCGATTCCATTTAATAAAAATGGAAGTTACCAGTTTATAATTGTCTGCGCATGCGTTAAAACTAAGGTTAAATTTTTCGCCTTGTCCCATGGCGCGGCATGTCACCGCGGCTTGCGTTTGCAATGCCCGTCGAATCGGCAAATTAAAAAAAAATAAACATATCAATATGGTAATTTTAAGTTTAATGCTTTTGACGTGCAAGATATCTGTCACTATGAGACCGCACTCGAATTTCCTGTCAATCAAATGATACGCATAACTTGTAATATAAATAGTAACAAATGCGGCCTTGACCTTATCAGAATTCGACCTACAACAGTGATGATGTGTATATTATATGTATACTAGAATATTAAGAAAATGATTTGATTTCACAGTCATGCGTGTGTTAGTCACAGTCACGTATCTTACTGGTAACAAAGCAACAACAAACTTTTAAAAGAATAATAATTTTTTATTTAATTATATAAAAACCACCCTCGATTCTCGATACAAACCTTTATTTTCTTTTCTAAAGATATCTTTAAAAATAAAATAATTAATGCATCAGAAAGTGAATTAGGTTTAATAATAATATAACATGCACTGCGAAATAACGACGATTAAAGACCGCACACACGGATCAAAAGTGAAACAAGATAAAAAAAACATCCGGTAATCCTTACTGAAGTCTCGTAAAATCACCACAATAGCCGGAAGTCTCGAGGAAAGCGAGATTTCGATGCTTTTTAAACTAAAAATGCGAGTGTGCGTCGCTAGGCGAACAGCAGATCGGGATCGAGCTAACCGACGTTAAGTTGCAAATTCTGCACTCTTTTGTTGAGCCTTCTCGTCCATGAGGGGCATCTACCGATCATCGTCGGCGTCTGCGGTTCTTCCAAGGGCATAGGCCACCTACGAGAGACCTCCAGGCATCTCTATCCTGGGCCAGCTTCTCCAGGATCTTCCATTCATGGCCAATTCTCTTGATGTCTGCCTCCAATTTTTGGCGCCGAGTGTTTCTTGGACGGCCTCTTTTCCGCTTACCCTGTGGGTTCCATTTCAGGGCTTGCTTTGTTGTGTTAGGAGCAGGTTTCCTTAGTGTATCACCAATCCACCTCCACCGCTTCTGGAGAATCTCTTCTTCAATGGGCTTCTGTTTTGTCCGCTGCCACAGTTCCTGGTTGCTGATTTTGTCTGGCCAGTGAATTCTGAGAATCCTTCTTAAACAGTTGTTGATGAAAGACTGGATTCTGGTCAAGTTTACGGCCGTTGTTCTCCATGTCTCGGCTCCATATAGCAGCACAGGTTTTACCATAGAGTTAAAAATCCTTACTTTTAACTTGCTGCCTAAGTTATTAGAGACCCAAACATTCTTGAGTTGCTGGAAGGCTGCTCTTGCTTTTCCGATCCTTATTTTGACGTCCGCATCTGTACCACCTTGCTTATGTACCACGCTGCCAAGGTAAACAAAACTGTCCACCTCCTCAAGGGCTTCTCCTTCAAGCATAATGGGTGATGTACTGGTGGCATTAACCTTGAGGATTTTACTCTTCCCTTTGTGAATGTTAAGACCCATGCTAGCAGAAGTGGCTGCGACAATGTTTGTTTTCTCCTGCATCTGTTGTTGGGTATGTGCAAGAAGGGCAAGATCATCAGCAAAGTCAAGATCATCCAGTTGATCCCACAAGGTCCATTGGATGCCATTCCTTTTCTGCTGTGTAGATGTTTTCATCACCCAGTAAATGGCTAACAGGAAGAGGAATGGTGACAGCAAACAACCTTGTCTCACACCAGTCTTCACCTGAAACGCATCTGTCACCTGCTGGCCATGGATAACTTGGCAGTTTATCCCTTCGTACATGTTTCTGATTATATCTGTAATCTTCTGTGGCACCCCGTAATGCCTTAGCAATCTCCACAAGGTTTGCCTGTCAACACTGTCGAAGGCTTTTTCATAGTCAACAAAGTTGACATAGAGCGGTGAGTTCCACTCTAGTGACTGCTATAGAATGATGCACAGTGTCGCTATCTGGTCCGTGCAGGATCTGTTGGTGCGAAAGCCAGCTTGTTCGTCCCGCAACAGTGGGTCTACAGCGTTTTTCATCCTGTTAAGTAGTACACGGTTGAAAACCTTTCCTGGGATGGACAGCAGGGTGATCCCTCTGTAGTTCGAGCAGGAGCTAAAGTCTCCCTTCTTTGGGATCTTGATAAGGTATCCCTCTTTCCAATCGGAAGGAACTTGCTCATCTTCCCATATCTTCATAAACAGAGGGTGCAGCATTTCCACACCGGTTTCCAAGTCCGCCTTCAGTGCCTCTGCTGGGATGCCATCGGGTCCCGCAGCTTTTCCATTTCTGAGTTGTTTAATGGCCTTGCTAATCTCTTCTTTGGTGGGACTATTAAAGTCAATTAGTAGGTCATTATCGGCTGGTTGAATATTTGGTGGATTCCTTGGCTCAGGCCTGTTTAGGAGCTCTTCAAAGTGCTCCTTCCATCTCCCTCTTTGCTGCTCCTCACTTGGTATGGTGTTTCCCATGTTGTCCTTTACTGGTCTCTCTACATTGCTAAATTTCCCTGACAGCGTCTTAATGGTATCAAACAGTTCCCTCATGTTCCCCTGGTGAGCTGCATCCTCTGCTTCTTTAGCAAGTTTATCAACAAATTCCTTCTTGGCCCTCTTGATGCTTTTCTTAACTTCCTTATTTGCATCTGCATACTCCTTCTGGGCCTTGTTTTTCTGTGCTCGGGTGCGGCTGTTATTCACTTCTGCTTTCTTTCTTTTCCTTTCTTCTATTTTACTCAGCGTACCTGCTGTCATCCATTCTTTGTGTGCCAGTTTCCTGTTTCCTAGCACTTCTTGGCATGTTGACTGTACTGTTTCTTTCATGCTTTGCCATTTCTCTTCGGTGGTTTCATCTTCCAGTATTTCTTGTAGGACTTGGAACTTATTGAATAGTGAGATTTTGAATTCTTCCTTTTTGGCTTGGTCCTTCAGGAGGGAGGTATTATACCGAGTCCTGTATGCTGTTTGCTCGGTATAATGTCTCTTTAGTTTTAATTTCATCCTGGCCACAAGAAGATGGTGATCTGAGGCAACATCAGCTCCCCTCTTAACACGTACGTCTTGGAGAGATCGCCTGAATTTTTTAGAAATACATACATGGTCTATTTGGTTCATCGTTCTCATGTCCGGTGAGACCCATGTAGCTTTGTGAATCCTCTTGTGCTGGAAAATACTCCCCCCTATGACCAGGTCTGCTGCGGCACATAGGTCAGCAAACCTCTCACCATTGTCGTTCATCTCGCCTATCCCTTGCTGTCCCATAACCTCTTCGTACCCTGTGTTGCTATTGCCGATCTTGGCATTAAAGTCTCCCATGAGGACGACGATGTTCCTCCGTGGGCGACCCTGGACTATGGTCATTACTCTATTGTAGAATTCTTCTTTGTCTCCTTTATCACTTTCATTAGTTGGTGCGTAGCATTGTATAACATCTAGGTTGATGCTACGTTTCTTTGTTCGAAAGGTTGCTAAAAGAGTTCTAGGTCCATGGGCCTCCCATCCAATGAGTGCTCCTTGCGCTGCCCTTGATAGCATCATAGCAACACCCAGGGTACGTGGGGCATCGTCTTCTTCGTGTCCCGAAAATAACACCATCTCCTGAGATTAATCTCTTCTGTCCCCATCCAGTCCATCTTGCTTCACTAATTCCGAGAATGGTGAGCTTATAGTTCCTCATCTCAGCGGCTATTTGTGCCGCTTTACCAGCCTCGTACATGGTGCGGACATTCCAAGCTCCAATGACGGTGGTAGTCCTGGTAGAAATGATGGTTGTCGGCCTAATAGCTTCCAGGTTTTGGCTTTCACTATTAGGCGTCATATTTTCCTCCTCAAGGAATCCATCCTCTCCCAGGACTGAAATGTCTTTTGTTACTCTTTTCGGTGCTTTTGTAACTATGATTTTTTACATGGCAGGGTTGTTGGCCTTGCGCACAACCACTTGGGGGGTTGCCCCTCACAGCTCAATGGTTAGCTGCCTTTGTTCGGGTTAGGTCCCTAGCCTTTGTGGATCCCTCCACTTCCTACAAGGCAGTAGGGCTGATTTTGGTCCACCCCGGGTATTTTAATTCTCTGGTACCCTCCATATCTGGTGGGCTTTCCCCTATCCGCCGGCTGGGGAAGCGCTCGATAGAAGATCAGCATCTCCCACTCTTTTGTGCTCGAAATATTAGGGCTCGGCGACTTTAAAAAATCGAATTAACCGATGACAAAATGCAAGGACAAAGAGAGAATTTGGCTTTTCCAATAAAAAACGTCGACTTAATAGAGCTGACGAGTTAACCAGGCTCGAGATAAGTGGGTCCCACTGTATATTATTTTTATAAACTGTGAAAATTTTGATGGTCAGAAAATTAGAATTTTAAAACCTTGTCGGAAGGTCGGAATGAGAAGTCAAAATCAGTATAATTCCAACATAAATTGGGAGGTTTGGCATTTATTAAAAATTTTTTAAAAAAAGGTTATGTTTTGTATCAAAGATTTGCATTATTTAAACTGATTCTGTAGCAATATAATTTACCTGAAATTGTTTATTTTTATTGTATGAAATATGTAACTTTACTTTGGCTATCAAAGGTTGTTTTTTTGTATTTGGTTTGACAATATTTTTCTTTCACTTTAAAATGTACTGCTTTGGTACTTATCTTATCTGTTTACAGACGCTCCTTCTATACAGAAGATTATTGCATCCTACGCTTATCTACGGTTTGTGATTAGTTCTGCATTTTTATTAGAAATTTAAATGTTGATAAAGTGTTGGCTTTCCTGGTTTCTTCAGGCAACCCATTCCACGCCTGAATTCCGGACGGGAAGAACGAAAATTTGTATGAGGGGTTCCATTTCAGGGCTTGCTTTGTTGTGTTAGGAGCAGGTTTCCTTAGTGTATCACCAATCCACCTCCACCGCTTCTGGAGAATCTCTTCTTCAATGGGCTTCTGTTTTGTCCGCTGCCACAGTTCCTGGTTGCTGATTTTGTCTGGCCAGTGAATTCTGAGAATCCTTCTTAAACAGTTGTTGATGAAAGACTGGATTCTGGTCAAGTTTACGGCCGTTGTTCTCCATGTCTCGGCTCCATATAGCAGCACAGGTTTTACCATAGAGTTAAAAATCCTTACTTTTAACTTGCTGCCTAAGTTATTAGAGACCCAAACATTCTTGAGTTGCTGGAAGGCTGCTCTTGCTTTTCCGATCCTTATTTTGACGTCCGCATCTGTACCACCTTGCTTATGTACCACGCTGCCAAGGTAAACAAAACTGTCCACCTCCTCAAGGGCTTCTCCTTCAAGCATAATGGGTGATGTACTGGTGGCATTAACCTTGAGGATTTTACTCTTCCCTTTGTGAATGTTAAGACCCATGCTAGCAGAAGTGGCTGCGACAATGTTTGTTTTCTCCTGCATCTGTTGTTGGGTATGTGCAAGAAGGGCAAGATCATCAGCAAAGTCAAGATCATCCAGTTGATCCCACAAGGTCCATTGGATGCCATTCCTTTTCTGCTGTGTAGATGTTTTCATCACCCAGTAAATGGCTAACAGGAAGAGGAATGGTGACAGCAAACAACCTTGTCTCACACCAGTCTTCACCTGAAACGCATCTGTCACCTGCTGGCCATGGATAACTTGGCAGTTTATCCCTTCGTACATGTTTCTGATTATATCTGTAATCTTCTGTGGCACCCCGTAATGCCTTAGCAATCTCCACAAGGTTTGCCTGTCAACACTGTCGAAGGCTTTTTCATAGTCAACAAAGTTGACATAGAGCGGTGAGTTCCACTCTAGTGACTGCTATAGAATGATGCACAGTGTCGCTATCTGGTCCGTGCAGGATCTGTTGGTGCGAAAGCCAGCTTGTTCGTCCCGCAACAGTGGGTCTACAGCGTTTTTCATCCTGTTAAGTAGTACACGGTTGAAAACCTTTCCTGGGATGGACAGCAGGGTGATCCCTCTGTAGTTCGAGCAGGAGCTAAAGTCTCCCTTCTTTGGGATCTTGATAAGGTATCCCTCTTTCCAATCGGAAGGAACTTGCTCATCTTCCCATATCTTCATAAACAGAGGGTGCAGCATTTCCACACCGGTTTCCAAGTCCGCCTTCAGTGCCTCTGCTGGGATGCCATCGGGTCCCGCAGCTTTTCCATTTCTGAGTTGTTTAATGGCCTTGCTAATCTCTTCTTTGGTGGGACTATTAAAGTCAATTAGTAGGTCATTATCGGCTGGTTGAATATTTGGTGGATTCCTTGGCTCAGGCCTGTTTAGGAGCTCTTCAAAGTGCTCCTTCCATCTCCCTCTTTGCTGCTCCTCACTTGGTATGGTGTTTCCCATGTTGTCCTTTACTGGTCTCTCTACATTGCTAAATTTCCCTGACAGCGTCTTAATGGTATCAAACAGTTCCCTCATGTTCCCCTGGTGAGCTGCATCCTCTGCTTCTTTAGCAAGTTTATCAACAAATTCCTTCTTGGCCCTCTTGATGCTTTTCTTAACTTCCTTATTTGCATCTGCATACTCCTTCTGGGCCTTGTTTTTCTGTGCTCGGGTGCGGCTGTTATTCACTTCTGCTTTCTTTCTTTTCCTTTCTTCTATTTTACTCAGCGTACCTGCTGTCATCCATTCTTTGTGTGCCAGTTTCCTGTTTCCTAGCACTTCTTGGCATGTTGACTGTACTGTTTCTTTCATGCTTTGCCATTTCTCTTCGGTGGTTTCATCTTCCAGTATTTCTTGTAGGACTTGGAACTTATTGAATAGTGAGATTTTGAATTCTTCCTTTTTGGCTTGGTCCTTCAGGAGGGAGGTATTATACCGAGTCCTGTATGCTGTTTGCTCGGTATAATGTCTCTTTAGTTTTAATTTCATCCTGGCCACAAGAAGATGGTGATCTGAGGCAACATCAGCTCCCCTCTTAACACGTACGTCTTGGAGAGATCGCCTGAATTTTTTAGAAATACATACATGGTCTATTTGGTTCATCGTTC
Organism: Ampullaceana balthica; assembly: GCA_944989445.1. Taxonomy (NCBI): domain Eukaryota; kingdom Metazoa; phylum Mollusca; class Gastropoda; family Lymnaeidae; genus Ampullaceana; species Ampullaceana balthica. The sequence continues at coordinate 1,033,833 of CALYLW010000208.1, forward strand.
TCATGTCCGGTGAGACCCATGTAGCTTTGTGAATCCTCTTGTGCTGGAAAATACTCCCCCCTATGACCAGGTCTGCTGCGGCACATAGGTCAGCAAACCTCTCACCATTGTCGTTCATCTCGCCTATCCCTTGCTGTCCCATAACCTCTTCGTACCCTGTGTTGCTATTGCCGATCTTGGCATTAAAGTCTCCCATGAGGACGACGATGTTCCTCCGTGGGCGACCCTGGACTATGGTCATTACTCTATTGTAGAATTCTTCTTTGTCTCCTTTATCACTTTCATTAGTTGGTGCGTAGCATTGTATAACATCTAGGTTGATGCTACGTTTCTTTGTTCGAAAGGTTGCTAAAAGAGTTCTAGGTCCATGGGCCTCCCATCCAATGAGTGCTCCTTGCGCTGCCCTTGATAGCATCATAGCAACACCCAGGGTACGTGGGGCATCGTCTTCTTCGTGTCCCGAAAATAACACCATCTCCTGAGATTAATCTCTTCTGTCCCCATCCAGTCCATCTTGCTTCACTAATTCCGAGAATGGTGAGCTTATAGTTCCTCATCTCAGCGGCTATTTGTGCCGCTTTACCAGCCTCGTACATGGTGCGGACATTCCAAGCTCCAATGACGGTGGTAGTCCTGGTAGAAATGATGGTTGTCGGCCTAATAGCTTCCAGGTTTTGGCTTTCACTATTAGGCGTCATATTTTCCTCCTCAAGGAATCCATCCTCTCCCAGGACTGAAATGTCTTTTGTTACTCTTTTCGGTGCTTTTGTAACTATGATTTTTTACATGGCAGGGTTGTTGGCCTTGCGCACAACCACTTGGGGGGTTGCCCCTCACAGCTCAATGGTTAGCTGCCTTTGTTCGGGTTAGGTCCCTAGCCTTTGTGGATCCCTCCACTTCCTACAAGGCAGTAGGGCTGATTTTGGTCCACCCCGGGTATTTTATTTCCCCGGTACCCTCCATATCTGGTGGGCTTTCCCCTATCCGCCGGCTGGGGAAGCGCTCGATAGAAGATCAGCATCTCCCACTCTTTTGTGCTCGAAATATTAGGGCTCGGCGACTTTAAAAAATCGAATTAACCGATGACAAAATGCAAGGACAAAGAGAGAATTTGGCTTTTCCAATAAAAAACGTCGACTTAATAGAGCTGACGAGTTAACCAGGCTCGAGATAAGTGGGTCCCACTGTATATTATTTTTATAAACTGTGAAAATTTTGATGGTCAGAAAATTAGAATTTTAAAACCTTGTCGGAAGGTCGGAATGAGAAGTCAAAATCAGTATAATTCCAACATAAATTGGGAGGTTTGGCATTTATTAAAAATTTTTTAAAAAAAGGTTATGTTTTGTATCAAAGATTTGCATTATTTAAACTGATTCTGTAGCAATATAATTTACCTGAAATTGTTTATTTTTATTGTATGAAATATGTAACTTTACTTTGGCTATCAAAGGTTGTTTTTTTGTATTTGGTTTGACAATATTTTTCTTTCACTTTAAAATGTACTGCTTTGGTACTTATCTTATCTGTTTACAGACGCTCCTTCTATACAGAAGATTATTGCATCCTACGCTTATCTACGGTTTGTGATTAGTTCTGCATTTTTATTAGAAATTTAAATGTTGATAAAGTGTTGGCTTTCCTGGTTTCTTCAGGCAACCCATTCCACGCCTGAATTCCGGACGGGAAGAACGGACATTTGTATGAGTTTGTTCTTGCATACGGAATAAGAAAGGTGTTTTTATCCTTATGTCTATCCGAGGGTTGTATTAAGTTATCTTTGTGTTGTATTTCTAAATTAGAATTAATTGCTTTATGTATGATTACTACTTTGCTCTTGGTTCTTCAATCCTCTAGTGTTTCAAGGTTTAATGATTTAACTAATGGTGTTATTCTTGTCAGTTTTGAATATTCTCCAGTAATCAATCTGGCAGCTCTTTTTTGAATTTGTTCTAGTTTATCAATGCTTTCTTTGGTGGATGGGTCCCATATAGAAGATGCATATTCTAGTACAGGTCTCACCAAAGTGAGGTACTGATTTTAAGAAATTTGAATGTATGTAGTGAATATATCAAATTTTGGATTTTACAACTAAAATCTTTAAGTGGTTAGTCAAAAATTGGGCTAAATCTGTATTTTTTAAAAATTTGATGTGCTAAAAACAAAACCTCAATCTTGGCCACCATTTTTAAGCCTAAGGATTCTTTACTGATTATGGCATGGGCTTCAAAGGGATTTTAACTCTCCACCTCCTGTTCACGGGACAAACGCTCCAACCAACTAAGCTATAGGCTATGGAGCAAGTGAAATGATAGGAATGACTGAAGAATATACTGCACTTATAATGCAGTAATTCAGTGCAGTGGTTACATAAAACATGGTCATGGTAGACCATCTGATCATACAGACAGAGTGAGATTGAGATAGCCCCCTGCAATGTTCCCTTTAAGGTTTGTTGGTCTGTGTGCAAAGTTGCACAGCATCCATTTCACAAAGTTTGCTGTGCTGTAATTCTAAACTGCTGCACGGCATTGGTCAGATATCTGCTTGGCCCGGCTTAAAGTTAAAGGGATCAATGGCCCCCAGTCTGTCACGTCATCGGACATGTAGACACTAGGCATATTATGTTTTGTTAAATTTATAAATAAATTAAAATGCTTCAATTATTATATAGATTTTTTAGAATACATTAAATAAATAAGTAGTAAGTAAGGTCTTGAGTGACAAAATATTGCATACCTGGGCTGGGCCCGCCTGGGACGTGAGTTAACTGAATTAATTTTAATAGTTATAATTATAATACTAATTACTAATATATATAGTTTCTTAGTTTCTATATTATTTACATTGTCAGTCATTGTAAGTCTATTCAGTTAAGTATTTCATTGTAATTGTTATAATAGAGTAGTATCAGTACTTTCAGAGACGATTTATTCCGATTTATCACAGTATTCACAGTCACAGAAATTTTTTAATAAGTCACACAATAAGTTGCCAATAAGTATAATAAAACTATATAATTTGCAATTGTCACGCAAGTCAGTAGTGTCTGTCAGTCAGTCCTACGCTATGCGAGGTAATTCCCGATAAAAAAATAAATAAAAAGTTGCTTTCGAGATTATAACAAAATGTGTTGCTCACCATAAAATATTGTGACGTGATGTCATTATTTGAGCTTTTATTAATGTGTGAAGGGAACGAAGTAAAAAAAGCAATGTTTTATTTGATGTGATTAATATTATTATTATTTTTTTGTATTAAATGTCCGTTTTTGTGTATGTGTCCATGTCAATATTACGTACGTAATTATAAATTTAATTTTCTATCTAATATATAAAGCTCAGTTGGTGTTTGTATCTTTGTATGTTTGTATGTTTCACTTTTCGACTTTCTGTTAGACAGCCACGGAAAAACCAAATGACGGACGGGGACCAAATTTGGCAGGACGGTTCCTTTTACCCTGAAGGTGGTTTTAAGTTAGTTTTTGTAATTGTCCCTTTTGCCCGAATGCCGTAAATTAAATAATCAGAAAATGCGAGACAAAGAATAAAAAATTTAACCTCATTTCTGTATTGAACAAATTTACGCGGACGTTCAAATGCCGTTCAAAGCGAGTTACTTTTGGTGACGTTTTTTTCCCCCAATACTTTATTTTCAGCGGTGCGCATTCAAAAAATATTATAATGTCCTATTACGGTGCGCACATTTTCGTGTACGCTTCATAATTTGAGCTGTGTAGTACAAAGAATTGTCATTTTCTTTACTGTTACTTTCTATATATTAAATAGACACGTAAACATATGTAATTACAACTGCCACACGATGCATTAGATTTAATTGTTTACACGTTTAAATTTAATTGCGAATTTGTTTTAATTATTTTCTGTTCCATAACTCGACATTTAATAAAAACCTAATTATGCAATAATTGTGTCAGTATTTTTTTCAAGGCTTCATTTTTAGCGGTGCGCGTTCTAAAATCTTTTATCGCCTAATTACTGTGCGCACATTTTCGTGTACGCATCTTAAATTTAGCTGTGTCCTATTAATATAACATTTATATTTTGTTTGTCTTTTACATAGGCTATTGTTTTTTACAAAACCTATACACTTATACTATTTAAACTTAGGCTACCGGACCTATTAACATAAGTAGATTAAACTAAATAAAGTGATCCTGAAAACGCTTAATTATTTTGCATTGTGAATTGAATATGTTATGTTCATTCCTTTTATGATGGATTAACATATGCCATTTATAAAATCAATTATTGTCATGGTTTCACATGCGTTTTTAACATAAAATTGATTTTTTTTTAAATTAGGAATATCGACTAATTTCTTTATTTATCTTTATTATCTTTATCTCATAGACGCTGTTGCAAAAATTGTATTAATTACAATTGTGTTATGATGCAGTGTCGTAAATATATAAGAGCTTTTTAGTGACGACAGTGGCAGAGATCTTTTGGAAAAATGTCAACAAAGCAGTGGCCTTTTTTAAATGGATACAAACAAACAAACATAAAAATATCAACTGAGCTTTATATATTACATATGCATTTAAATTATTTTATTTCAATTATTTTCACGATGCATTATATTAATATTTTACATGCAATGAATAAAATTGGGATTTTTAAAAATTTATTTCATAACTCGACATTTAATTAAAAACCATAGATGTAGCGAGTTTATTTTATGTTGAAAGTGATGGCCTATGTCAAATAAACGTACACTTTAAAACAGTTTACTTAAGCTTTATATACACTATACATTATAAACTTTCGCTACCGAATATATTAACAAAACTTGACTAAATTTAATGAAGTGGTCCTGAAAACGCTTAATTAATATGAATTGCGAATTGAATATGTTGTTATGTTCATTCCTTTGTATTCAGAATAGCATAGGCGATTTCTAAAATTGGCTTTTAATCATTTTTAAGATGCACTTATTAACAGACGGTTGAATCTATTTTTTTTCTTCATTTTTATTTTTTTTTCAGATAAAAAATCTGGTGTGTGTGTGCATTAAATATAATTTACAAAATATGATGCCTTATCCGAAATAGGGAACAAAAAAAAGATTCCTTTTTGAAATTATACACATTGCATAAAAGCCGTAAATATAAATCGTAAAATATAGAGACATAAAAAATGTTAAATATTATTTCCCTGTTAAAACAATTATGAATACGTCAAAAGGAGGAGTTATTTTGGTCCAGTACATTTGCTTTATAACAAGACTTTATTTTATGCGGCCAGCTTTCTATATTGTCTAAATATGGTGTGAACATATTTTTGATATCATTTTAATACGACCGTTTAAAAAAAAAGTATTTTAGAAAGTACATTTATAATTTTGCTTATTTGGGCTATGAGTCACTTAGCTTTTGCCTTTTAAAGGGATAGTGCCACATGTTCTTTATCTCATAGAGGTGGTTAATAATATTATGTAACTTACAATTGTGATACGATGCAGTTTCGTAATTATATATTAAATTTTTGAGTGACGAGGTAGAGATCTTTCGGAAAACCTATAAGTTATTTAAATTTTGTACAAGTGGGAATGAAATTGTAAATTTAGTTATTATGGTTGGCAAGAATCAGTATTTAATAAATCATATCTTTTAAATAGTAAGGTTATGTTAAAAGGCACTGCATTAAGTGAAAACAACTCAAGCGGTAAAATGGCATATCTCTGTTTCTCATAAGATTTTAACTAAATAGATGAATCTTAAATTTAACTTGGAAAATAAAAATTGTAATAACCAGCAACTAATACTTGGATAAAGGGTCAGCACACTCCCGCTACAAAGTGCGGGTATTTTTCTAGTATTAATATATAACATTCGTTTTTCGGTTTATGAAATTTACAATTGGTTGTCATTCGGTTGTCAAGTTTCGATGCGTTTTGAACTACAAAGCCATTATTTATTACTGCAAATGAAATTTGTCAACTTATGCTTCAGTTTAGCGTTTGTTTTTCTTTTATACACTTTGAGATTGCATATTTGTATGATTAAAAAAATAACATGTTTAAAAATCGGACTCCACCCCACAATAGTTTCTTTTTATTGTTATTTACATGTAATATTTTAATGCGTCTTAGACTAATTTTGAATAAAAATTCTTTACTTTTAATATAGAACTGGAAGGGGTGCTGACTTGACAATAATGAAAACGTTTATTAGAATTCCTAAAACGTGTATATTAAAGTTGATACTTTAATATGTTCTTTTATCTAGTGCTTAACTTTACTTTACTTCAAAGGTTTTATGCAAAATAAATAGTTCGTTGTTATTCATATTTGTAAATAGTTACAATTTTTTATTTGCATGTTTTTGATAATGCAAAGGTAATAATGTATGGACCAATGGGCGCATAAACTGACAAGTCATAATTGATCTTGAAAAGGTGCTGACTTAACAACAATAAAAATGTTTATGTGAATTAGTAACACGTGTTAGACGTGTATATTAAATTGTAAATATGATTAACAGTTGATAAGTTAATCTTTTCTGTTATCCTGTGACAAACTTTGCTTACTACGTTTCATGCAAAATAAAGTTATTAACATGTGTAAAATTACAGTTTATTTTTTACATGTGTTGATAATGTTGTGGTAATAATGTATGGACAAATGGGCGAAAAAAATGACAAGTCATAATCATCGATGAAGCTTAAACGGCTTCAAATCATAGATATGCGTGATGTGAATCACATTACAGTCACATAATTTATTTTTAAGGCACTGTGCTGTATTATTGGTGCACTCATAATTGGTGGGCACTATTCAATGCCGCAAGTTAACGTCCGGCTGACTCCTCAGCAATATTTGTTAATACGTCAAACTTCAAACTTCTTTGCAGCAGTATCACTTTATGCTGTGTGTAATTCACTATGCATTTACTATTATCATGATTATATCATTATTATTCATGCAAACTTATATAAGGCGAAGCCTAAGCTTGGAGGTTTTCTCATAACACATATATTCGTATATATATAATCAAAATATATACTCTGCTATGTCTGTTCGTAACGCTAGATTTTAGAAAGCCCACCGCTAAAAAAAATAACCTTGAAAAATATATTGCAACAAAAAAACACCCAAAAACCCCCCACTATTTTCAAACGTCCGCATAAAATTGTTCAATCAATATTAATAATAATATGGACCATGGAAAAGAGATTTAATTTTTCTCTCTTGGTCTCTACATTTTCTGATTATTTACTATGCGGCTTTCAGGCAGAAGGGACAAATACAAAAACTGAGATATATGATAATATATCCATTTTGAAAACTCCCGTCATTTTTGACGGGTAATACACTAGTGTTTATAATATTTTATAATAAGTTATCTTATCTTATCTTATCGTCTTAAGTTATCTTATCAATACAGACGCTCCTTCTATGCAGAAGATAGTTGCGTCCACAGACCATGACAGATGATCTGTTGGCAAGTGATGCAGCATTCACAGGCCACGGCTTTGTGGGTTCCACGCATTACCCAGCCGCCTAACTACATGTAGTGTTAGGTACCCAAGTTAATAGTTAAGTATAGTATAGTTATTAAGTTAGTATAGGCATAGGCTAGTCTAGTTCTTATCTTATCTGTTTACAGACGCTCCTTCTATACAGAAGATTATTGCGTCCTACGCTTATCTATGGTTTGTGTTTAGTCCTGCATTTTTATTAGAGATTTAAATGTTGATAAAGTGTTGGTTTTCCTGGATTCTTCAGGCAACCCATTCCACGCCCGAATTCCGGACGGGAAGAAGGAAAACTTGTATGTGTTTGTTCTTGCATACGGAATAAGAAAGGTGTTTTTATCCTTATGTCTATCTGAGGGTTGTATTAAGTTATCTTTGTGTTGTATTTCTAAATTAGAATTAATTGCTTTATGTATGATTACTACTTTGCTCTTGGTTCTTCTATCCTCTAGTGTTTCAAGGTTTAATGATTTAACTAATGGTGTTATTCTTGTCAGTTTTAAATATTCTCCAGTAATGAATCTGGCAGCTCTTTTTTGAATTTGTTCTAGTTTATCAATGTTTTCTTTGGACTGGACTGGACTGTCGTAACGATGGTCACGGGTTCGAATCCGTGTGAAGGCAAGGGCTTGTTCCCGGGGCCCAGGCGCCCAGGGCGTCCCTGAGTCACCCCGCTCCGAATGGGTACCTAACACTACATGTAGTTAGGCGGCTGGGTAATGCGTGGAACCCACAAAGCCGTGGCCTGTGAATGCTGCATCACTTGCCAACAGATCATCTATCATGGTCTGTGGACGCAACTATCTTCTGCATAGAAGGAGCGTCTGTATAGATAAGATAAGAAGATAAGATAAGGATGGGTCCCATACAGTACACTAGATGCATATTCTAGTACAGGTCTCACCTGAATTTATCCGTTCAGTTTACTAACGGAACGCTGTTAGCAACGGCGAAAGAATTTGTTCTTTTAAACGTCTTGAGGCAATATATTCTATTTGAAAACAAGTTATTGTAAAATAAAATATGTTCTCATAAAACTTACCGAGTGTAGATAAGAATTCAGTGATGTATTAGCCATGTCGAAAATAAAGCGAATTTATTTTGAGAAGTGGCTATACAAAGAGAGCCCGTATACTGAGCACAATATTCCTCGGTGCCCTGTCAATTGAAGCAAATATATTATATCGGCTTAAGTTTAAGAAGTTGTCCTTTATTCGTATTTGTATCAATTTTAAAAATGATTGTTTACGTAAATGTATAGGCCTACTTGGATAAAAAAAAATATCTCAACATTTTAAATAGAGTCAATTTTATAATTGGATAAAGATAACTTAATACAACCCTTAGATAGACATAAGGATAAAAACACCGTATGCAAGAACAAACACATACAAATTTTCGTTCTTCCCGTCCGGAATTCGGGCGTGGCATGGGTTGCCTGAAGAAACCAGGAAAACCAACACTTTATCAACATTTAAATCTCTAATAGAAATGCAGGACTAAACACAAACCATAGATAAGCGTAGACGCAATAATCTTCTGTATAGAAGGAGCGTCTGTAAACAGATAAGATAAGATAAGATAAAGCAGCTAACGGTGGCTTACTTTCAGTGTGGTATTAAAGACTAAAGTAGTAAGTAAAATACCCCCCCCCAAAATCTAGTCATACATAGTCATGACGCACCCTTCCACCCCCATCCTCGCTACCTCGTAAAAAAAATCAATAAACAAATCACTGGAAGTAACAATAATTTTTAAAAAAATCATTTTTAAATCATTGATTTTTTTGGATAAGTTATCATATTCATATGACTATGAGTTAATTGCATTAAAATTACAAAAAAGGTAAACAAAACAAAATTCTGATTCTGATCTTAGAAATTTTTCAAATTAGGTGAGTAAAAATATCGTGTATGTAAAGCAAATATATGTAATATTATCTAATTGTTGGTAAATAATAAAAATATTCGACATGGCTTAACGTTTCGATTAAATCAGTCATTTCAAAGCGAACAAATATTATAAAAGTATGTCTTGTTGCTAAAAATTGTGCATCTCGATAACAGGATGAACCAAGCTATATTTACTACAAGCAGTCGTGCTACTTAAAAGTAAGGTTACATAACCCGGTATAATGTATAATAGTATAACCACTAAAGTTGGCACCATGAGACATTAAATGAAAACGTACCAAGACCAATGCCTTCCGGGTAACGAGTGTACGGATAAATTCAGGTGATGCTCAATGCTTTTAAAAATATTCATTTAGTATTTAGATAAGCCTGCATAAATACTAAATAAAAATAAATGCATGGGCTGGTTATCGTTAATTTAGTCGTCGTTATACCGGACAAGATAGGCACTCCAGCTGAAAATTTCAAATACAATTGACATAAACAAATAGCATATCGTTGGAGCTTGCTTTCAGCTTTCCATTGACATCAATATCCTTCTTCTATCTTTTATAGTAAAAAATTTATGAATTTCTTGGTGAATTATTTGTCCTCCTTATTTATCTTTGCAATTAATTCTAGGATGTTGCTAGCGTTACGACAGCAGCAGGCGATTCAGCGGGATGTTGATAGCGTTACGACATGTCGTAACACTAGCCAGGAAACTGCTGCTACGACTGTCGTAGCAGCAGACAATTTGGCGGGATGCTGCTAGCGTTACGACATGTCGTAACGCTAGGACGCTAGCTAGGAAACTGCTGCTACGACATGTCGTAGCAGAAGTTTCCTGGCTAGTGCTACGACTAGTCTCAGCAGTAGAGTAGACACTTCGAAAAAACTAAGTCGCTATAATATCCATATCTTAACAAACTCTTCTCTTAATTATTATTAATATTTTATTCTCTATTAATAGATCTGGGCTTATTTATGTGTGTATTAATTCAAAAATGTAAATTTATTTAAATTAGTACAAAAATAACAAGCACATTCTTTGTGGTTTATTTTTAAAAAAATATAAAAATTTGCCACCATCTGGGTTTGAACTAAAGTTGTTAAGTCCGCTCGTTTCTGAGAACCGTTTAACAGTTCAAAAGAAAAATACCGGTTAACCACCGGTCCGTATTTCCTTATATTTCGAGAACCAGCGAGAGGGTGCATGAAGATTGAAGTTTTCGCCTCGCGTCGTCTGATAATGAAATAAAAACATGCTTCCCCCGCTTGCGTTCGCGATACCTTCAACTTCAATTCAGAGAATTAAAAAAAAACAACTTCCAAACAATTAAGTAAACAGTGATGGTTTATTGTCAATTTTTAATTATTATTTTTTTTTGGAGGACTTGTGATTAACCGTTCTAAATAAGAGGACCATTTAAACCGTTAGTAATAGTTAGCGATGTATTTTTCCTTAGTTACGACTACTAGTCGTAATATTGACTTGCTACCACTAGTCTTAGTACTCTTAGCAGTTAACACTTCGATTACTTCGAAAAAACTAAGTTGCTATAATTTATAGTAATAATTTCTCTAATATTTTAACTTTAACAAACTTTATTTTTACAAAATCTTCATGTCATAATATTTTTTACGCATATATCAATATCATAATATATAATAAGATATTAATAGATCTCGGCTTATTTATGTGTTATGTGTATTAATTCATTAAATTTAATTTATTTAAATAGATTTAATCATCGTATGCGCTTTTCAGATTAAGAAGTACAAAAATAACAATTACCAGCACACTCATTGTGGTTTTTAAAAAAAAATTAATTAAAATAAAAATACACGCCGGGAGAGAGAAGAGAAGCCAAGAATCAGTTTTATTATCAAAGACCGTCCATCACTATCACATCATCTGGCGGGGCTTTCATGTCAAATTTGATCTTTTTAAAAATTATATCTGTTTGTGATTAAATGGATACCATTCAAATTTTTTTTAACCTTTAAAATTCATTATCCGGCTGACCTAGTACTCATGAAATTTGATTATGAGAACTATTGTTTATTATTAAAGTATTAGTATTAGCATAATTAAAATACGGCATATTTTTTACGACTAGTCGTAGCAGCAGACAACTCGACGGGATGTTGCTAGTGTTACGGCATGTCGTAGCACTAGCAACATCCCGTCGAGTTGTCTGCCGTTACTTTGTCGTAGCAGCAGACACTTCGTTAATTCTAAAAACTGTGATCGAATATTAGCTCTTCCCACACTATTTTGTTCATAACTTAGTAATTAATGAAGATAGAACCCTGCAATTTGGGGGATACATTAATAATCCATACTTAAACAAAAAACAACACAGTAGTTGTGAATTAATTAAATATATTTGATAAAACATGACCATATATAAATATAAGGAAAGGGGTTCAATAGCGACAAATGTCAACAAATTCAGTTTTACTACAAAATAGCATAACTTTTAAACCAACAATGCCATAACTGTAAAATTATCAGTAGACAAACAGATAATGCCCAACTGAAATTAATACAAATAAAAGAATACATTAAATGCAGATTAGATCATTTTTGCACATTTTATTAAAAAAACATAGATCGAAAATCGAACTCGGCCGACAATTTACGATTTAATGTATAACTTTAAAACTATTAAAGCTGCTGCTATGAAAATTTCAGTACAAACAGATAATTCACAGCTGAAATTAATGCCAATAAAAGAATACATTAAATGCAGATCAGATAATTTATGCACATTATAAAAAAAAAGTATCGATCGAAAATCGAACTCTGCCGACAATTTACATTTAAATGTATAACTTTAAAACTATTAAAGCTTTTGCTATGAAATTTTCAGTACAAACAGATAATGTACATTACAAAATAAATGCATATAAATATCACATATAATGCAAATAAAAAAATGTATGCATATTTTTAAAATTAAAATGTGCATGAAAATGAAAGAAATCAAGAAAAATTGAACTAAATAAAATGAAATTCACCCATGATAACATCATAAACTAAATGGGATAATGTAATTTCTTCATGATCTATGTTAGAAAATACTAACTTACAAAATAATTTTCCAGATTTCCTGACAAACCCAACTAAATCTCCAAAAAACTCTTCTTCCTCCCCATCAACATCCCATGTATGCCTACTCTTCATGGGAAAGCAGTCTGTTCTACCAGAGAGTAGCATGGACAGCTTTTCCTTAACATTCTGACATAGTCCATCAAAAATTATATCTCTCCCTGTTCCCTCTTCTGTCCCACCGCTATCTGACGTGCTATCTTAACACCTTTCATAAGTTTATTCCGACCCTTTAAAATAATCCTTGATTTAGTAGCTTCTCTAATAGCAAACTTAATAAGACCCTCTTGCTCTGAAATAGGTTTAGCCAATAACCAATCCAAAGTCTTATACACCATTCCCTTAACTTGAGCATCAATAAACCCAGTTGAAGCATTTAGGGGCTCTTTTCGATTGTGCATCAACCATCCCTAAAACCCTCTCACTATGTACATTATTAACAGGGGCTGATGAGGTCAGGGCCATTAGTTCTACTGATGGAGTAGCCAGTTCCCCAACAAGATAAGCAAGCTGTCTGTTTAAGACTGATACAAATCCTAAAGACAGAATAGAAACCGTCTCAAAAAATTGTGGACACGGTTGGTAGTTCTGGCTTCTCAGCTCAAGCAGCACATCATCCTCGTTAATAGGTAGATTCAAAAGATCCTCCTCTCTTGTCAGTATCAGTTCAGGGTGTTTGTTGAGCTCCTCCAGGCTGGCTATGCATGTCCTTATGTGTGGTATCTGTTCATTAAACATTATACAAAATTCATTAAACATCATACAAAATAAAGGAAAGGCTGAAGACAATACCATAATCAAGTGGCTTTAAAAAAAAGACAAAATTCAAGATTTTTAAGTGCAAACCTTATGCAGACAAAATTAATATACTCACCATCTCCAAATGCTTTAAGCCCCTTGGGTTTTTGTAGAACTGAGTCATCCAGGGTCCGGTCAAAAGTTTTCCAAAAAAACCTAAGAACAAAAAAATTCCCCAAGAATTAAAAAAAAGAAATAGAAATAGCCTCATATCATTGAAATGTACTTTTCTTTTCTACTTTATAATTTTAAAAAGTGTATTGTAAATTTACCCAAGACTCAAAGTTGAATAAGGATGTCAGTGTTCCAGATGTCACTCAAAAGGGCTGTCCTTAATTTCGTCGATGTGCAGTATTTTTTCAAGTACTGGGCTAGCGATTCTTTCATTTTAAAAATGACTCCAGCCAGGTGAAATAAAATATGCAATCTATTGCCAAAATAGCGAGGAAGGATTCCGGGTTTCAAATTTCCTTCTCCAGGAATGCCTTTAGCCCTGCAGGATCTCCAGATGACTTCTTATATCTGTGTGGGGAAAAAGAAAAATCTAAAGTTCTTCTTGTGCTTTATTCAGCTCTGACTAATACTACTAATTCTGACACCAGACCTTACCTCTAAATTTGTGTACCTACGTTTAGATTTACCGGTATCAGTAACTCTAATATTTTATTTTTCTTAACGTTTCTAATTAAATTCAATCATATCACTAAATAGCAATTCAAAAAATATTTTAATATTAATAGTAGGACGTTCTAGAATTATCTATATATATAATTCTCTTCGTGGTCGGACCCTGCGAGACACCAAGCTGCAAGTATGTTCAGCAGATACTAATTTTAGAAAGCAGCGCACCAAATTACTGCACCAATGCTTCAAAAGGTGTGCAAATTAAATATGCGCTGTAAAAAAAAATTATATGACGTCATTGTTTTCGCTGATATTTTAATTTTGTAAAAAGGGAACAATGTAAAAAGTTATAAAATACTTTGTGTACATTTCAGAAAGTTTAATATTTCGTATTGATCAAACAAGGACAAGTTAGTTGGGATTTTGAAAAAGGTGGGCGCCGTTGGCGCCCTAAAAAAGTGCATTTTTTCAAAATAAATAGATTTCAGCTGAACACTTCCGTCATTTTTACGGGTGATACGCCGCGGGTCTCTCCAGAGTTCCTTCTTTTCATTCACTCACAGTCGTTTGCCCAAACCCACCCCATTTTGACAGCTGTGTCTTTCAGGAAGTCTTCACCCGTCACTAAATCATAACTAGCTAGTATATTATATTTTTAATATAAAAATATGGAAAGCATTGTTTTAAATATTAACTAATAATATTCATTATTTACATTAGAGACCAACAATTTCTGGTAAATCAATTAGACAAAATGGCCGCCGGTCGGCAAGCTTAAAAATATTAGTGACGTTAGTCATTTTCAGGAACCTTTCATTAATTTCAGCTGACATTTGTAGTCTTTTAATCAATTGATTAAGTTTAAGTAATAGCTAAGGTATTGTTACGTACAACTTTAAAGTAAAAACGAGATCTAAAAAGAACAGAAATTAACAGCGAAATGACTTACCCCACGTTCTCTTGCCAAATGATAAGCTCAGCGTGGTCGGATTTCCACTGTATTTATACCCCCATGATCGGCATTCACCGCGGATTTGAATTAAAGGAAGGAAGTTCATTTATTTCTAGAAATGACGGAAAAAACATCTACCGAAAGCGACCAGCGCGAGCTGATCACAGCGATCGCCGCTGTCCAGCCCGTGTCTTTTTCGGCCCACGCCGCGGGTATTGGAGTGCCTAGACAAGATGGCCTCCGATGCTACTGACGTCACTTCGACGCCGCCCGGTTGCTACCCACTTGTCTCCCCTTAAGGAATTTGTTGGAATTCTGAAGTTGTCACCCGTACCCCACACCCTGCAATTACTGAAACTGAAAGAATTATGGGATTGTGTTCTTGCGCCGATAGTGACTACTGGAAACACTGGGGAGGGGCTCCCAATATATTTATATCTATATATGTAATTCTCTTCGTGGTCGGACCCTGCGAGGCAACAAGAAGCTGCATGTGCAACAGATACTAATTTTAGAAAGCAGCGCAAATTTAAAAAAAAATTATATGACATTATTGTTTTCGCTGATATTTTAATTTTGGAAAAAGGAACCCCTATTATAAAATACTTTGTGTGCATTTCAGAAAGTTTAATATTTCGTATTGATCAAACAAGGACAAGTTAGTTGGGCTTTTGAAAAAGGTCGGCGCCGTAGGCGCCCTAAAAAGTGCATTAAAGGGGTAAAAGAACTCTCCATGAGCAAGTCTGCGGCATATGGTATGCCGCGGGGCGTCAAGTTTAATATAAATATATTAAGACAATAAAACCTCAAATTAAGAAATTATATAAACTTAATGTAGCCGTCTGCTAGAGTTGACCTCAGCAGTCCGCTTTAGTGACCTTCATGGGTCAGTGCAGGTGAACTCCAGTCGCATCGAGAGCTGGATAAAAAAATAGAAAAGTGGGAGGTGGTCTCTCCTCCCCTTGTTAGCTTTAACATTCATTACCTCAAAATGCAGAACTATATGGTATGCGGACATGACGAGAGGGGTTCCGCGGTTTTACCCAGGAATTTTTTGCCTTAGGACATTCTTTTCGATTTCATTCCCAGGTGCGCCAACACCTTTGGGATTAAAATGTGAATTTTCCAAAATGGAATGTTTTAGGGTTACGGTTAGGTTTATTTTTAGAATTTTTATTTGTGAATTTAGGATTAGGTTTAGTTTTAGAATTTTAATAGTTGAATTTTCCAAAATGGAAGGTTTTAAGGTTAGGGTTAGGTTTAGTTGTAGGGATTCGGATGCAGAAACTGTGAGTACCATTTTTTCTATCGTTTTTTAAAATCACGGCGTCGATTAAAAAACAACCCTCCCCGTAAATTTGAGAATGCTTACCTCCACCGCCCCCTTTTAAAAATTTTTTTCCCCGCATTTTGCTGGTTTTCAAAATCACCGCTTCCTTAAAAATCCCGCACAATTGAGAAACTCCACCCCAACCCCACTCTTTTTTTCTTTGCATTCAGGCTCCATTCCCCCACCCCCATCCCCCTAAAATGAACTACTTTTCCCCTAGGTCACATGCCTTAGCAATAAGATGGCGCCCGGAAATGACCTTATTTTGGGCCGATCCGGTATAACACTAATTTACCAATGCACTTTTTTTACTTAATATTACTATCTAACTATCTATTATTAGGCTACTTATTACATACACACTATACTATACCGTACCAGTGATAGCGAACCTTTTTAGGTCCGCGTGCCCAAAATTCAATTAAAACCTACTTATATATAGCAAAATGCTAACACAAAGTGCCAGCAGAGTGGTTTGTTTGAGGAAGTAATATTTTAGTAGCGTGCTGACTGATGAGGCTCTGCGTGCCGTTTGTGGCACACGTGGCATAGGTTCAACATTACTGCAATATACTCACTATACTAAGCTAAGACTTCAGTCAATAGTCTATAATTATAGTATAGTGATAGTCAGTCTATAGTTATAGACTACAATTACTATTAGCCTATACTATACTTATACAGTCGAACCCACTTAACTCGAGCTCGGTTAACTCGCCCACCCCATTATGTCAACGTTTTTCACTGGAACCGCCAAATTCTCTCTTTGTCTTAGCATTTTCTCGTCGTTTAATTCGATTTTCCTAAGTTGCCGAAACCTCATAACACGAGCACAAAAAAAGGGTCAAATTTGCCAGCTTTGAAAATGTTAGCTATGATTTTTTTATAACCAAGGGAAGGGACCAATTTTCTGCCTCACCGGGGTCTGCTGGTGATGTCACAGCCCGCTTGCTCAGCGCTGTTACTTCTGGTACTATGCTTCGGTAACTAAGCGAATACATTTTTTAAAAAAAATCTGTCACTAGCGAACTCCACAAACAGTGATTACATGTATTTTTATATTTATAGACCAGAATATTATTATTATTAAGAAAACGCTGTGATTTTGATGTCACGTTCGCCGCGTGTTGGCTCTGGTATTCTGCCGTAACACAACAAAAAATTAACTCCGGGTAATAAGCTAATATACCGACTAAGTCCTGATAAAACGGAGCAAACAGTCATAATAAGATGGAATTTATTTAATTAACCATATTATGTTTCACTCGTCAACTTGCCAGAATTATTGAATTTCGTCGCGCACAAGACGATTCCCCCCCCCCAAACCCTGTGGGGTTGAGCTACGCTGGCCATTTACCAAGGCTTGCTCTGACTCAATTTAAAAAGAAAAATGTTCCTTCCCCCAACCCACTGTAGATGTATAACAGTGGGGGAGGGAGGGAAGGTGTCTCTTCTCGCGGGTCTTGTATTGGTATGTCAAAGCAAGAGGCTTCCTTTTATATAAACATCAAAGACCTTTCTAGCCTTCCCCCCACCACCCTCATCCCTAAATAGAAAACTCCGTAACTTGTCTCCCTTTGAGTTCACTTAGAGCGGTCCGACGTATAATAGCCGTGACCTTTGACCCTGGTTGACATCAAGCTCTCGTACAGTGCCTCGACAACTAAGCAAATTAAAATTATTTTAAAAAAAGCATTCCTTAGCCGTAGGCGAAGTAGACTAATAGTGATGATGTGTATATTATTTAGATACTGGAATAGGGAGAAAGCGATTTGAAGTCACCGTCGCTCAACAACAAAAACGAACCCTGGGGTAAAAAGCTATTACGGGCTTATTGAAGTTGCAGCTGAATAAATTATTTAAACTCCGAAAACTTAAATAAATAAGCCTAAACATTTTTAAAGTGGTCGTTCCGTTTGATAGTCGTAACTACGGTAAACACTAGTCATATCGTAATAATAGTCAATTATTAACAAATATATTTATTTGAATATTGATTGTTTTCCTTGGTCCTTATACAAATAAATGCCTTGGTATTTATTAGTAATAAACTTACACTAAGATTATGACTTTAACTATAATTACATCATTAGTATTAGTAGTAAATAGCATGAAATAATAAAGTTCAAGGACGAACGAGCAAATGAACGCACTAGAGCCTCAGTCAGAGCCGAGTCACTAATTCATTTACATAAATCATACTCGCAAGGACGTTCCATTTCGCATAATATAATATATCACATAATTTAACATTATATTGATATTTCGTATATTCCGATACGATTCTGATTAATCGTCCCATCACTAATTAACGCACAACACGTATGTAAAGAAATTTCAAGCGCATGTTAATATTTTGCCGCCATATTGGTTTTCGTTTTAACTCGATCATCGGTTATCTCGATGCCATTTTTCATACCCCAACGCCGTGACTTAACCGGTTTCGACTGTACTGACTATACTACTATATACACCAAACTTTGAACATTGAAATAGTATATAGTAGCGAAAGAAATGTGGATGAAACTGCAATCAGTATCAGCATCAGGCTTATGGATAAGTAGATGGATAACTTGCAAATGGGGTATGTATGAATATGAGCCTGACAAGACGTCACAGAACAACCAATGTTTCGGCAAAGAGCCTTCTTCAACGAACAAATAGAACAATGACAAATAAAACTAATAAAAAGAAATTAAAACTTAGAAATAGCATGAATCTATGAACAATGTAGGAATGAGCTGAGGGATGAGGCATTTTAACTTTTAGGGCCCTTAGACATCTAATTAGGCTTTAGTTAGGATTATTCTAAGTCTAAGTACTTAAGTTTTAAGTAACTACTTGACTTTGACAAAATTAAAAAACATACTATACATTCAACTAATGAACTTTTAAAGACTATTTCTTATGCAAATGTAAGTATAAGTAGTAAGTAGGAATTCATCAATAATTCCCAGTTGTATGGCCATGGCCAATTAGCCCAAATGGCATAGATGGTGGCGCTATATTTGCTTTATTCTATTTTTAGTTTTTAACCCTTCTAGTACCGCCCTCTTTTTGTGTGCAAATACTGGCAATACATTTTTTGAGTACTGGATATTGTTTTACATAGATAGTAAAAAATTTGATAGGACTGGAAATTATTATTTTTTTTCTTACTTTTCTTTCATGAATAAATACATTAGACAAAGTAGTAATCATACTTAAAGCAAGTAATTCTTATTTAGAAATACAACACAAAGATAACTTAATACAACCCTCAGATAGACATAAGGTTAAAAACACCTTTCTTATTCCGTATGCAAGAACAAACACATACAAATTTTCATTCTTCCCGTCCGGAATTCGGGCGTGGAATGGGTTGCCTGAAGAAACCAGGAAAACCAACACTTTATCATTTAAATCTCTAATAAAAATGCAGGACTAAACACAAACCATAGATAAGCGTAGGACGCAATAATCTTCTGTATAGAAGGAGTGTCTGTCTACAGCTAAGACAAAGGTAGACACGATTCTAAATAGATGCACTTAGGTCACTGGGAAAAATTCGACTGGTGAAAAAAGACGTGCTTGGGCTACCTAGAAAAATGTAGATTGGTGCAAAAAGGTGTTCCTGGTACTACAAGGGTTAAAAAAAGGAAAAATGCATCGGCTAAGAACGGTTAACCGGTCCTCAAAAATGAACTGTCTTAACACCCTTATTTAGAACCATCCACTTTTCAACAGGAAAAAAACAAAAATAAAAAGACAGTTAAGTAAAAAATAATTGATCAATAAAAATAATAGTTCCAGATGTTTAACTCCATGACATAGACCTATGTTTTATTATTTACTAACTACTGCTAGTATTATCACTTAAGATTACTATGCTTTATCATTTTTTCTCTGAACATTAGTTTAATTATACTTTTATATAATTATTTAAGATTCCTTTTCTTAAAAAAAATAACACACAACATATATATTCTCAGGTAAAATGAATGTTATCTTGGGCAGGCAACTAGATGCCAACGGCTGTCTACAACTCATGTGGAGGAACAGAGCACCAATAACACATTTATTTAATGTAGTTCAAAGTTCATCAAGGGGTTTAGACCTTAAGCTCATCTCCAATAAAATATTTAGTCCCCATGCAACTCCTATTTTCACAATCTGTTCATTTCACACATTCAGCAATTTACCTGCATATTTCGAGAATAGTTCACCGAAACGTGAATCATTGTCCAAAGATTTTAGAAACAAGCAAGGCAATGAGATTCAGGTGGACCTTGAGGATGAACAGACTGCTAAGAAAATAATATTTGATGACAAAATAATTCTTTCACTTTCACATTTGATCAAACATCCTGGACTTTATAACAGATCCACTCCTGTAGAAGCTTTGTCTTCTCCAAAACGAAAATCTTTGCTATTACTTGATCGTACACAGTTTCAAGACAAAATCGATGGGGGAAATGTTGTGAAAGAGCACAAGGTAGAATTACAACCATCAAACTCGGGGAAATTAAGTCACTTATTTTCCCAATCTTGGGATACACAAGCAGAGATAGCCCCTAATTCTAAAAGAAGAAGAAATAATAGAAAAAAGGAGTTGAATCAGCAGCCTGATATTGTGAAAGTGAAACTTATCAACATTAAATACCCATTTAAAAATAGATCCAAAGATGTGCCTGTGCAGACAGTAAAGTTCAAAGAGTGCCAATTGTTTTTGAAATCTCAAGGTATTCCTCATGATGAATTAGAGTCTTATCCAGATGTCCAGATGCTGTCTAATGATGAGATTCTCAATTGTGTGGCCAAGCTTAAAGAGCTTCATATTCACCGTGTCTTTAGTTTATTTCTAATTCGTCGCATTCATTTTGAAATGACTGTTGGAGGTAAGATTGCTATATAACAATTCTTTTTAAAAAGAAACAATGCTAAATTATTTTTTTTTATGTTTGGAAATATCATCTCTTTTCCTTAAATCATTATGAAAATATAACCACAGGGATAATGCTAATAATTTTTATCTTTTCCCTCTTTTATTTTGTATATTTTTGAAGAACCTTGGAGCCCTGAGATGAAGAATGTAAAGAATATCAAAAGGAGACTGAGCAGCTTAAAGACTGTGGAGTGCTATCAAGAGCTATGTCAGGCTCTCAACAAACCAGATTTAGACATCAGAGGAATAATAGACAAGCTGGCAGAGCTAGGCAACAGCGATGATATATTCACAATTTTAAAAAAGGTAGTAGAGTGGGGTTCAATGTTGTGCGCATGGTACGTAATGACTATTGTTATTGTCTGGCTGGAAGCCCTTGCAGCTCATGGCTTAGATCATAAAAGTGAAATTTTTAAAAACTGTTTATTTCAATCAATACAAGGTGACACAAAAAAATGGGAACTTTTTAACTAGCCGATAAAACCAAGAGTTGTTTGAAATTATTTTTTATTCATTGTAATTGAAGCCTGAAAATATGCAGTTTAAGAAACAGTAATGGAATTTATAATGTTTTAAAAGTTGCCTCCTTTAGATGCCATCCTCCTGTACGAAGGCATTTCAAAAATTCCTGTGTGTCACCCTGCATTTGAAACTCAACATATATTTGCTTATTGTTCAGTGTGTTTCAGACATTGCCTGTTAACACCTGATTGTTTGTTCAACTGCCTGTCTTATGCAACTTCCTTTCTTCAGGTGAAAAAATTAATATCTGTTGGAGCCACTCCTGAGGATATATTAAATAATCTGGAAATTCTTACAGGCTATGAATTTTTTTTCGAAAAGGTGAGGTTTATTTTAAAATAATGTTGTAAATAAATTTTATTACATAACATTAATGACATAACAAGTTTTAAAATAAAAAAACAATTATTGCCAAGCATGCTCATATGTGTGATCTGCCACTGGTCTTGATGTCAACAGGTTTACATAACTGGAAATGTTAATTTTGATAATGTTGATGGCTAGGATGCACTAACATTTGAAAAATTATCACAGATTTGAGGATTTTTGTCTAGTCTTGGTGAAATATGGCATGTTTGTCAAACAAGACAAATTTACCTTTTTAAGTATGGGATGTTTGTCAAACAAGACAAATTTACCTTTTTAAGTATGGGATGTTTGTCAAACAAGACAAATTTACCTTTTTAAGTATGGGATGTTTGTCAAACAAGACAAATTTACCTTATAAAGTATGGGATGTTTGTCAGACAAGACAAATTTACCTTTTAAAGTATGGGATGTTTGTCAGACAAGACAAATTTACCTTATAAAGTATGTGATGTTTGTCAGACAAGGCAAATTTACCTTTTAAAGTTCTAAAATTTTGTTTCCTTATCCAACTCATCAACTCTTAATAATTTGAATAATGACTTTACCGTAAAAGCAGTTTGGAAAAATATTTTCATCTTTTGAAAACCATATCTTGATTCCTAAACAAATAATACAATTCCAAATCATATTCTATTAATGCCAATCAAGTTGTTCAAAATTAAATGTGATATTTCTTGACCTGACTAGTAATTTATATTTTATATAAACAGATTGAATTGTATGAGAAGACGTTACTACATACAACAGTGCAACGTTTTCCAGTAAAGCTTTTCTTAGCCAAAAATCTGAACTGTTTCAAAGAGCAGTTGGCCCTGGGGGATGAGATTCAAGAAATTACAAGTTTACTGGGTGTTAGTCTTACAGAATTCCAGGTGAATGATCATATTTAGATTTAGGTCTTGCAAATTTCCAGAAGTTCCTTAGACTTCTTGCATGTAGCATTAGATGCCATATAACAAATCTTCTGACAACCAAAATATACCTTTCACTCTTTTTTTTCATGGCCTATTCAACAGCATCAACTTGGTTAGTTTTATGGAAATTTGGTGACAGGTTCATGAGATTATCTTTTTGTTTTATATGCTTTATGAATTACCACATACAGCGGCATATGTGCCACCCGGGGCAGAACCCAAATTTGCTGCCCTTTTATTAGAAAGTAATAATAAGGACAGTATATATTTTTATGTTAGAAATAAAAAGAAAAGCTTTCATTCTTTAATCAAATTAAAGTTTTCTGTTTTTCCTCTGGGAAAAAACCTTTCATATATCAATGTTAACAGCCATGCTATGCTCAATAGCCAAAATAGCTATAGGTTAGTCAATCTTGGTGTATTCATCATTTATCATAATTAATTTTTCATTAACTTAATTTTAGTGAAGCTACTTTAATACCTAGCAATACTTAGGACAGTTGTAAGCAATGTTCGAATTACAGTCGAAACCGCTTAAGTCAACGGCGTTGGGGTATGAAAAATGGCGTCGACATAACCGATGATCGAGTTAAAACGAAAACCAATATGGCGGCAAAATATTAACATGTGCTTGAAATTTCTTTATGTACATGATTAATTAGTTAGCGTTAATTAGTGATGGGGTGATTAATCGGAATCGTATCGGAACCCTAATATTTCTTCACTCTTTCCTAAGGTTGTAATGACCGTTCGTTTTTAAGGACCGTTTAAAATTTAAATATAACCATGGTTCCCACTCAGGAAAACGGGAAAAAGTCGGGAATTCTTAAAAATAAATTCTCGGCCTTGAAAGTCGGGAAAAGTTATGACTAATCGGGAATTTATATATATATATATGCATATATATACACATGTATATATATTTATGCCGAAGTAAAGGACTTTGATTACGTCTCTATCATGTTTCGATTCCATTTAATGAAAAATAAGTTACCAGTTTATAATTGTCTGCGCATTCGCTAAAAGGTCAAAGTTTACGCTTCGCTGTGTCACAGTCGTTTTGCAGTCGTATCAGCGAATTTAAAATACAAATAAACAAAATTAACAAATCAATATGGTTATTTACTTATTTTAAGTTTAATGCTTTTGACGTGCAGGATATCTGTTACTTAACTATCAGAACGTTCTCGAATTTCCTCAGTCAATCAAACTTGTAATATAAATAAAACTATTGTGGCCTTGACCGTTGATCACAGCACGCTGTGGGCTGTGTGTACTGTGTTAGTGTTAGATCTCGGCCGGCAAATAAGTCTAAGCGATTTTTAAAAAAAATCATTCCTTATCAGAAATGATTTCATTTCATCGTCACGCGCGTGTTAGTGTCACAGTCACGTATCTTACTGGTAACAACAACAAACTTTTAAAAGAATAATAATTTATTAATTTTTTATTTAATTATATAAAAACCACTGTCTATTCTCGATACAAACCTTTATTTTCATTTCTAAAGATATTCGTTTATCTTTAAAAATAAAATGATTAATGCATCAGAAAATTAATTAAGTTATAATAATAATATAACACACACAGCGAAATAATGACGATTCACGACCTCTAACGCGATTGTCCAGTACCTCGGGTGAATACATACTCCATGGATACACGTCGAATTATAATTCACACACGCAAAACAACACAATAGCCGGAAGTCTCGAAGAAAAACGAGATGTCAACACTGTTTTGAACTAAAAATGACAGAGTGCATTCCTAGGTCAACCGACGAAAATCGAGCTAAGCAAGTAAAGTTGCAAATTTGGCCCTCTTTTGTGCTCGAGATACTAGGTTTCGGCGACTTAAAAAAATCGAACTAGCCGATGAAAAAATGCTAAGACAAAGAGAGAATTTGGCGGTTCCAATAAAAAACGTCGACATAATAGGGTGGTCGAGCTAACCGAGCTCGAGGTAAGTGGGTTCGACTGTAATATTATTTTAGGCAGGGTAACTTTGAGCCTAAATATCTTAATAAACTTAAACAAACCAACTGGTGTTGAATTCATTAATTATTTTTTTTAACCAGTGAGGTAAAATATTCCTTGCATGACTATGTCTTGTGAGATATTTTGAAGTCTAATTTGAAAGCAAAATTTCAAAGTCCAGTAGATTAGCTGGTGTACGAAAATTATTTCTGTCTTCCCAATTCTATATAACTACCAAAACCTCACATTAATTTATTCAGTAATCTCACCTTATGAAGAATAAAACTTTACTTTCTTCTCAACTTTTTTGCTACATAACATTCGCTTCGATCACCAAACATTTGCTCTCTCGTTTTTTTATTAGAAAGTTCGATTAAAAAGATGAGGTATACACATAAAATTTTAGCACAAGTCAAAGAATCCTTTTATTCTAAAGTATTCTTTTATTTTCTCTAGGAGTTGCCTCCACAAAGCATTTTTAGCACTATACGTTTGTAAATAATTACAGCCATCATCCACTTCATAAAGTACATGTTTCCAAATGTCAAACCAAAATTAGAAAATAAAAAAAATTATTTGCGAATAACAAAGTTCTTGTGTCTGTTCATGTGTTGAGCTTTTTGTCTGCCTCTGTCAGTTTTTCTATAGATTTCAAAGTAACCTCAAAATGGCTCCATGGTATATTCACTATTTTGTATCCTCAAGTCTGTATTTCTAGCCTTACTTGTAGAGGCTGTTAGATGTTCCCAACACTATATGGACATGGAAAAGAATGCGTAATAATGTTTTAGTGTACTAAAATTGTTAGAGAGTTTGTTTCAGTTGGAGTACCAACCATGTAAACAAATTATGTTTAATGACTGTTTGAGCGAGATTTGACATTGAAATTTTATGTTTTTGGTCTCCTCAGTACATTATTTTAAGGTCATTATTTATTTAAAATCATTTCAGATATGTCATATGATCATTGCTTCTTTGAAATATTCTACCACGTCTATTTTTTAATTTTCAATCTTTATATATCCCACAACTGGACTTGTTGGATCCTTAAGTGCAATATATGAAGGGCTTTCGAATATACTGGAACAATATTTGGCTATCTTGTTCTTGAAAGATGTTTTGCAGCGAACTCTATCTCCTAAAATTGCTATGATCTCAGTTTCAATTTGAGCTGACAATTTTTTTTAACCTTTTCCACCGATGTTCTTAGAGTGCTCGATCGTATTTTTCAAGAAAATACATAGGTTCCAGAATATTTCATTTATTTGCAAAAGTATTGTCTTCTTTGTGACCTCAAAAAGCCACATTTAATTTTGCCAGGATTGAATAATGTCAAACATTCCAACAAGAACTTCTTGCCACTTTGTTTTGTATTGTTGTTCTTTATTAACAGTCTATTTTTTAAATCCTATTTCTGATTCCTTCCAACTGCAAACAACTTTGGTAATGTTGAGCACTTGTTCATGAGTTGTTCATTTTGGATTTAAGTGTGCATAGTTTTAATTCCATTAGATAAGCATTTTTTTTCATTATTTTTGTCTATGCCTCAAAAACAGGACATTAAAATTAAGAGAATGATGCTTTGGAAGAATAAACCATTTATGTATACAGTCGAAACCGGTTAAGTCGACGGCGTTGGGGTATGAAAAATGGCATCGAGATAACCGATGATCGAGTTAAAACGAAAACCAATATGGCGGCAAAATATTAACATGCGCTTGAAATTTCTTTATATACGTGTTGTGCGTTAATTAGTGATGGGACGATTAATCATAATCATATCGGAATATACGAAATATCAATATAATATTAAATTGTGTGATATATTACATTATGCGCAATGGAACGTCCTTGCGAGTATGATTTATGTAAATGAATTAGTGACTCGGCTCTGACTGAGACTGAGGCTCTAGTTTTAGTTCATTTGCTCGTTCGTCCTTGAACTTTATTATTTCATGCTATTTACTACTATTACTAATGATGTAATTATAATTAAAGTCATAATCTTAGTGTAAGTTTATTACTAATAAATACCAAGGCATTTATTTGTATAAGGACCAAGGAAAACAATCAATATTCAAATAAATATATTTGTTAATAATTGAGTACTATTATAGGTTCTTCGACAACCTGCGCGCGCCGATCATTTTCGGGGTCCGGAAATCGGCTATTTCCGATCGCCCTGGTCCATTCCGGTAGGCCACAGGGTCAATCGGTAATCTCGTTTCCATTGTCTATATAAGATGGAAACAATAGGTATTCAAATGCCATTTTCGTTAATTCGAGGACGGCTCCCATTCTGATCGTGCTTTCATAATCAGATTCTTAGCGCTTGGACTATTACGCTAGGACTAGTGTTTACTGTAGTTACGACTATCGAACGACCGCTTATTACACTTATCTTAAAAAATGTTTAGGCTTATTTATTTAAGTTTTAAGTCTTCCGAATTTAAATAATTTATTCAGCTGCAAAACTAAGTGTAAAGATTTTGAACTTTTGAACCTTCAACTCTGACACATTTTAATTAATTCTAACCAATAGTTAAATAGTTTTTGCACACGACCACTTCTTATAAATGAAACAATGAGAACAAAGCAGTAGTAATTAGTCAAAATGAGGTTGAAGGATGAATGGTTGCCAATGACAACAAGTCTGCACATGGTACATAACTGTGTACATAACATTGATAACATAAAATCACCAATTTTATATACCTTCCAAATAAATTAATTACTAGGTGTAGAATTCATATTTAAATTTAATTGAACTTAATCAAATTAGAACAATTAAGCACACTTTAACAAAATTATACATAACTTATAGTATCATAATAATAATAGTAATAGTAATTAGTAATAGTCTTAAGTCTTAAACTTAAGCCTTAAAATTAAACCTAGTCTAACACTAACCCGAAAATGAGAATTTTCATCTTAGTTTTAGTAATAACCACACTACTTTTAAGGACATTAACGTCAACCAACAAACATCCTAAAAATCACAGTAATATATCAATAATTATAAACCACCACAACACAAAGCACACTGACTACACCTCTATCTTAAGCACAATAAAGGAAATCTCCTTCAAACAATGGAAACATAAAATATGTAGATATAAGCAAAAACACTTAATCTTAATTTTCGCTCCTCTCAGGCGACATAGAACTTAACCCAGGCCCAGTATCATCTAAATGTCAAATTTGTATTAAGGCATGCACTACCAAACAAGGAACCATTCAGTGTGACACCTGCAATGAATGGTACCACATTGCATGCCTGCATTCTAACACACCAAAGCACAAAGCAATAGGCCTAAGAAATAAATATGCATCTTGGCACTGCATACATTGTGGGTTGCCCCAAATCAGTTCAGATTTATTTAACTATAAGGACCTTATCACCACAAACTCTTACAGTGTTTTGGCTAATCCTTTTATAAATAAACCACTAGATAAAATGAAACCAACCACACAAACCCATAAAATTACCCATAAAAAATCTAATAATAATAATAATCAAAACATTCTCAAAACACTAATAGTTAATTTCCAAAGCTTAAAAAATAAAATTCCAGATTTAGAACTACTTATAAAAACAGAAGAACCAGACATAATTGCTGGTTCTGAAACTTGGTTGAACCCCAACATATATAACTCTGAGATTTTAAACACCAATTATAATATTTTTAGGAAAGACAGATCAGACAATTATGGAGGAGTGCTACTTGCAATTAAATCAAATATCATAGCTGAAGAAATTACTACACAGCAAAATTTTAATATAGAGTCTATTTATTGTAAAATAATTACACCAAACTCATCCCCACTTATTGTAGGCAGTATATATAGACCTCCGAATACAAACCCAGAATACATGAACAATCTTTGTAGTCAATTAACTTTCATAAAAGAGAATAATAAAAATGCAGTTCTATGGATTATGGGGGACTTTAATCTTCCAGATATAAATTGGAAAAATTATACAATTGATAACCATCAAACTAACAAAGAAATTAATGAACACTTCCTAGACACTATAAACAACATAAACCTAGAACAGATAGTAAAAACAGCAACAAGGAAAAATAAAACACTAGATTTATTCCTAACAAATAGACCAGGACTAGTGTTAGACTATAAAATAATTCCAGGACTGTCCGACCATGATATTGTTAGGGTCACCAATACAATAAAAACTAAAATTAATAAGATACCTAGAAGAATAATCTATCTTTGGAATAAATGTAATTCAATAAAACTACACCAATCAGCGGCTAACTTCCAACAAACTTTCCTAAGTAAATTTAACACAAATAGCCCAGTAGAAGAAATTTGGAAAGATATAAAAACAAATCTAAAAACTATAATGGATGAGAATGTTCCAACAAAACTAACATCAAATAAAATTAACAAATGCTGGTTCAATTCTAGATTGAAAAAGCTATGCAAACTAAAAGAGAACTTATTTAAGAAATATAAAGCTACCAATTCATATAGGATACACAAAAAATACTTAAAGATTAAACACTTGACACAAAAACTTAGTCGGAACCTCCAAAATGAATATATAAACAATGTAATTACCAAAGATAACAATAAAAACTTATGGTCCTTTATCAAATCTAAAAAAATGGAACCTTCAGGAATAGCCACACTAAAAGGCTCAAATAATAAAACCTATAATGATAATGAAACTAAAGCTAATATCCTTAACACATATTTTGCATCATCTTTTTCTGCCTCAGGCGACAAGGAAGTTTTAATAAATTTAAATAAAATGGAGGAAATAGGTAACATAACTGTAGATGAGATAGGTATACATTCACTCCTAAAAAACTTAAAAATAAACAAAGCTACTGGCCCAGATGATTTGCCTGCAAGATTATTAAAAGAACTAAGCAATGAACTGTCCCCAATCCTTGTAGTTCTCTTTCAAGCCTCTCTAAACCAGGGTAAAGTGCCCCAGGATTGGAAATTAGCTAATGTAAGTCCACTCTTTAAGAAAGGGGATAAATCAGACCCTGGTAATTACAGGCCTGTATCACTTACTAGTATCACCTGTAAATTACTAGAACACATAATATATAGTAGAATAGTTAACCACCTTGACAAATATAATGCCCATATGCCCACATCAACACGGCTTTAGAAAAAACAGATCATGTGAAACACAATTAATAGGTTTAATAGATGAACTATCAAAAGGCTTGGACAAAAATGATCAAATAGATACAATATTACTAGACTTCTCAAAAGCATTTGACAAAGTTCACCACCTTAGTTTACTTAAAAAACTTAACTACTTTGGAATCTCAGGTTCCTTACATCACTGGATCCAAGACTTCCTTTTGGGCAGGGAGCAAACTGTAATAATTAATGGATCTAAATCTGCACCAATAAAGGTTAACTCAGGAGTTCCACAAGGAACTGTGCTAGGTCCCTTACTCTTTTTAATTTATATAAATGATTTACCCAACAACATCTCAACAGGTACAAAAGTTAGGCTATTTGCTGATGATTGTATAATCTATAGAACAATTAAATCAGAACAAGATAGCAAAATTTTACAAAAAGACTTAGATGAATTGATAAAATGGGAAACTAACTGGAGTATGTCTTTCCATCCAGAAAAGTGTCAACTGTTAAGAGTAACAAAGAAAAAGAAACAAATAAATTCAAAATATTACATTCATGGAAAAGAACTGACCCAAAACTAAAGATGCAAAATACTTAGGAGTCTTAATAAATGAGAAACTATCATGGAATCCCCATGTCAATGAAGTTATTAAAAAATCAAACAAAACCTTAGGCTTTATAAAAAGAAACTTTAACAAATGTAATAGAGATATAAAACTAAAATGCTACCTCACTTTGGTGAGACCTGCACTAGAATATGCATCTTCTGTATGGGACCCATCCACCAAAGAAAACATTGATAAACTAGAACAAATTCAAAAAAGAGCTGCCAGATTCATTACTGGAGAATATTCGAAACTGACAAGAGTAACACCATTAGTTAAATCATTAAACCTTGAAACACTAGAGGATAGAAGAACCAAGAGCAAAGTAGTAATCATACATAAAGCAATTAATTCTAATTTAGAAATACAACACAAAGATAACTTAATACAACCCTCAGATAGACATAAGGATAAAAACACCTTTCTTATTCCGTATGCAAGAACAAACACATACAAGTTTTCCTTCTTCCCGTCCGGAATTCGGGCGTGGAATGGGTTGCCTGAAGAATCCAGGAAAACCAACACTTTATCAACATTTAAATCTCTAATAAAAATGCAGGACTAAACACAAACCATAGATAAGCGTAGGACGCAATAATCTTCTGTATAGAAGGAGCGTCTGTAAACAGATAAGATAAGATAAGATTCCATACGATCCCCTCAGCTTACAATGGACTTAGAGTGGGGGTGGGTAAACTGTCTGATTTTTGCCGTTATTTGTTTGATGAAGCTATCGGCATGCTATAAAAATGTACATACATGTTTGCTAACAACAAAAGGTATATGTGCACCAACAAACAGCAGAAATTTACAAATTTAAAATAAAAACCAATGTCGATTATCGATACAAACTTTTATTATATTCTCCAACATTGCAAACACAAAATTCGCGAGTTATTTCACTCTGACACAGCTCTGAAAAGTATCTGAAAGCAAGCCGGCTGTGACGTCACCAGCACACCTTGCAAGGCTCAAACTTTTGCGTGGCCTTGTTGGTTATAAGATAACTAAGAAGAACAAAAGCTGGTGATTGGCATAGTACCAGAAGCAACACAGCGCTGAGAGCTAAAAGCAAGCGGGCTGTGACGTCACCAGCAGACCCTGGTGAGGCAGAAAATTGGTCCCTTCCCTTGGGTTATAAAAAAATCATAGCTAACATTTTCAAAAGCTGGCGATTGGTCATGGGGATCGAGATAACCAACGTTAAGTGGCAAATTTGACCCTTTTTTGTGCTCGTGTTATGAGGTTTCGGCGACTTAAAAAAATCGAATTAAACGACAAGAAAATGCTAAGACAAAGAGAATTTGGCGGTTCCAATAAAAAACGTCGACATAATGGGGTGGGGGAGTTAACCGAGCTTGAGTTAAGTGGGTTCGACTATACCTACAATTTTTTTCAGGTAATTTAATGACGTTACAATCAAACATGAATCAATTACATGTACAAGCATATTAGTGTCATGTTCGTACACTACTTCAGCCCCTATGTTTCTCAGCTTAGTAGCATTAGTATCAGAAGACTTTAGATTTATTATGGAGTTTGAAGTTTTGGCATAAGAAACGTTCACATATTTTAATATGGTTTCTTCATTTCTTTAAATTTTTTATCTTAAATTTTATTTTAACGTTTTTCAATTTTAGAAGCTAATTATTAACGAAAAGAAATTTGCCACCCCCCCCCCAAAAAAAAACAACGTGCCGCTCAGAGCATTCGATTGACTCATGTTTCAAATGTATAGGGTACAGTAATTTTTAGGGGTCTACCGATGTGCATTTTTACCGATATTGCCGATACCAATATTAACGAAATTGTTTTTGCCGATATGAGTATTTTTTAGGAAAAAAGCCAGTGGTCATATTTGATGATGTCATTCTTAAATTTATGCCTGGTAATTATTTATATTTTTTTTGTTAGGCTACTGGTTTAATTAAGGACATACGTAAATTAAGAAAAAAATCATACAACTTCATTTGAATTATAACTGTGTAGATTACGGTCTTCGGTATTTCGTGTTCATTCTTCTATGTCACTTTGCTTCCTGTTTCTTTCTTTTCTTCGTAAACAATGCAGGAATATGGATCGAAGATTTTTTTTTAGATAAAATAAGTTAACACCATAATAATCGGGATAAAATAACACATCAAAACCTTTTTTTTATTAATAATAACAAAAATAAAAATGTACAAATAAAATTAGGAACTCCTTTTGAACCTTCATCTTTGACTCATAATTAATTCTAACTAATAGTTAAATGGCTTTTGCACACTGCCACCTTTTATGAATGAAACAATCAGAACAAAGCAATAGTAATAGTGTCAAAATGAGGTTGAAGGATGAATGGTTGCCAATGACAACAAGTCTGCACATGATATATTTCATTATTCCATACGAAACAAAATGTTTTAGAAATCTGCGATTCTGCGTGCATCTTTAGAGCAATTACGGTATTCTCGGCATTGGCATCACTTACACAGTATTTCCGAGTTTACGAAAATTGGCAGATACTTAAACAATATCATAGCACATGGCACTCTGTATTGTGGCTGTACTAAGACTCTTTTGGTTCTTTCAATACTGGTATCGAGATTGATAAATTAATTTGTTGAGATATTTATAAATCTAAATAATAAAAAAAAATTCTAATTTTTTTTGGTCAAAATGTCAATTATTATGAAATATTGGTGACGTCAATATCGGGACCTTAACATGCTACCGATACCAATATTGCCGATATCCTGATATTGGTAGACCCCTAGTAATTTTTGCTTTTACAAAAGTAAAAGCGGTGGTCTAGTGGTAGCCCGCTCAACTGGCGTACCGATGGTCACGGGTTCGAATCCATGTGAAGGCAAGGAATTGTTCCCGGGGCCTAGGGCGTCCCTGAGTCACCCAGCTCCGAATGGGTACCTAACTTCTTAGTTAGGTGGCTGGGTAATGCGTGGAACCCACAAAGCCGTGGCCTGTGAACGCTGCATCACTTGCCAACAGATCATCTGTCATGGTCTTTGGACGCAATTATCTTGTGCATAGAAGGAGCGTCTGTATAGATAAGATAAGATAACAGTAGTGGCTGTAAAATTTGAAGAATCAACTAAGTTACCACCACATCAGTGTGATGTGCTCATATTACTTAAGCCTCTGCTCTTTCAGTGCATTGGTATCAGAAGAATTTATATCATATATGGAGTTTGAAGTTTTGGCAGAAGATATGTTCACATACCTTAGGAAAGTTCCTTTATTTCTTTATTAATTTTGTATTTGACTTTTTTTTTGTTCGACAAAAAACTCCACTTTCTTGTAAAATGTTCCTTGTTAGGAACTAAATAACGACTACGAATTTGCTGCCCCTCGCCAAGTGCCATCCGGGGCATTTGCCCCCCTCTTGCTACGCCACTTACCAGATATTTTTTGATTATGCAGTATGAATTCCCCTAACTTTTTTTCTATTTTTTGACATCGAAATTTAGCCATTAAAATGGCATACTGTTGACTATGATGACAGAACCAAACTTGAGCCCATAATGTTGGAGCTAAATATATTTATGAAGAATCTTAATATTCATATGGCTGACATATATGCAATGCGTACAACACTTTCTCATCACCCTCTCAGAGTATTTTGATTTGATAGAATTTTCATGATGTTCATATTCAAAGGATTCATAGCTACTTTTGAACCAAGTCATTCAAATAAGTCATGTGACAACCGCATTTTAAATAATTACCTATAACGTTTACTGACCACCATCTTTTTGAATCACATAGAAGTAAAATGATTCATTTCTAATCTTTTACATACCTTTTTAAAATTTCTTTGAGTGCTGATTTCAATATCG
The DNA here is from genome assembly GCA_944989445.1 of Ampullaceana balthica. NCBI lineage: Eukaryota > Metazoa > Mollusca > Gastropoda > Lymnaeidae > Ampullaceana > Ampullaceana balthica. The sequence goes on from CALYLW010000208.1 coordinate 1,068,328, forward strand.
CCTCCATTCACTGTAAAGTTTGAGTTGCTTGTCTTTCTTATTGTTGCCTTTTAAAGCTTAAAAACTTATGATATTTTTGTTGGGTTGTCAAATCTCAGGGTTTTTTTCTTCTCTTATTTCTTTAACATAAATTTAGTCCTCCCAGTGTTTCCTACCTGTAGAATGTTTGTCTTTATATTTCTTTTCCATAACCTTTTGTTATTATTATTTTTTATTTATTGGTTTTAATGGCTTTTAGGCTTGCTGGGGATTTCGAATCAACAACACAGTGGAACTCAAGTTCAAAATCAAGATGTGTCTCAATGCTGGCATCTCAAAACAAGACATTTTCAACCACCTCAAGATGCTGGATTTGTAAGTTTTCCTTTCTTTAAAATTAACAGCAAGGCTTTTTTATTGAATAAAAGTTGATGGCACGATAAGATTGATTGAGAAACAATACGTTCAGTTTTATATTTGTTTCAATTTAATTTAACGTCCCAGCCATTTTAAGATCTGTTTATAATACAGTATGTATCATACATTTATTTTAATTTAAATTGTTTTTTGTATGGAAAATGGACATTGAAATTTTGTCTCATTGTTTTTGTTTTTGTTTGGGGAAGGGGGGGAATTTCCTTTGACTATGAGTATTCCATTTAATAGGATAACATTTCTATACTTTTGAAACTGAAATTAAGGCAGTGTTCTCATTCTGATATTTGTTTGTCATGTTAAGGGCACTTAGTTGGGTGGTCAGTCCATGAGCAGGTCATGCATTAATTTGTATAATTTTATCCAGTGACATTGAATTATAAAATTTGAATACATTATCAGAAGCATGGAATATTATATGTAAAAAAACAGCAGAAGTTGATAATCCATCTATCACACAGTGTGAGGAAAATGTAAGCATAAAAATTAATTAGATTGCACATCTGCCTGTACCTGGGTGTACTATTATCTTAGTAATTATTTGTACCATTATTTGTACCATTTTTTCTTGCTCTAGCATACCCATTATTGAGATCAATTATGAGCAGTTTTATGAGATGGAATTGAAATTTAATTTCCCTAGAGACAGAACAAAGCTGTAAAGCAATTTCTCTGGCTACAGCTTGAAATAAGGCTTTTAAAATATTTAAATTCTATTTTCAGTCAGTTAAAAGAAAAATTTGACAAACTTTGGAAAGGCCAGAAATCAAGAATTGTTTCAGAAACTGTTTCACTATTAATGTTTAAAAAGTAATTTTTCTTCATTTTTGAACAAGTCACCACATAAGACAATGAATCCTAACTTGGAAATACAACACAGATAATTTAATACAACCCACAGATGGGCATAGAAATAAAATCACTTTTCTTATTCCGTATACAAGAACAAACACATACAAATTCTTATTCTTCCTGTCTGGAACGATGGATACGACTAGGACGCAATAATCTTCTGTATAGTAGGAGCATCTGCAATAGATAGATGAGATAAGCAGATTGTCATGTGAGCCAAAATGCATAAATAGTTTTGGAAGATAACAAATTTTCAGTTATTTCTTTTGTTATGGCCTGTTGGTATTCCTGAAGGAGAATGTTATTGAGTTGTTTCTTTTGTTAGGGCGTGTTGGTATTCCTGAAGGAGAATGTTATTGAGTTGTTTCTTTTGTTAGGGCCTGTTGGTATTCCTGAAGGAGAATGTTATTCCCCTCACAAAGAACAATCTGAGCTTCAAATAATAAATACCTGAAACGTTCACAGGTTTCCAGTAGAAAAATGTCATGCAGCGACCAAATGTTTCCGCACTTCAGGTCTCCCAGCTTCAGTTTATGTTCTACATAACATGTTGAGTACATTAGAAATGAATGGAGGAACTCATACAGGCAGTGATAAAACAACAGAGTTTTCATCAGGTAAACAATTGTTTAAGAAATTAATCTTTTTTAATTTAAATAGTATAATAAATGCCATGAAGGCATCCAAAATTATTTTTAAATGAAATTTCCTGAGATTTAATCACGTAGTGTGGTTTTTAAATTAAAATATATTTTAATTGTACAATTGGAATAAGTTGTGTTGAAATATTTTACTATATTCTTTTCTGGTGGATGTTTTATAACTATTAAATGCACTCAAGCTCTATTTTATATTATTCTGATTGAAACTTCAATGTAATGAATTCTTTAATTTCAGTTAGGAAAATAAGTGGGTTTTTTTCCAAATAAATATTGGTGATCTTAACTAACTCTTAATTTCAATCCCAGCTCATTATAAATTTTGTTGATTTCCAAAAAGCGTTCGACAGCCTCCACCGACCTACGCTCTGGAAACTTCTTAATATCTATGGTTTCCCAACGAAATAAGTGAACATTAAAAAAGCTTTTTATGCAGATTCACTTTGCTGTGTGAAAACTGAAGCCAGAAATTCTGACTGGTTCCCAGTCGAAACAGGTGTGAAGCAAGGATGTGTCATGTCACCAATGTTATTTGGAATAGCAAATGATTGGGTCATGCGAAAATGCACAGATGCCGGATTAGGCATCAAATGGATTGAAAACAATACATTGGAAGATCTCGACTTTGCAGATGACCTGGCTCTTGTAAGCTCAACGCATCTGAACAAAACGGATCGTCTCCAGCACTTTCCGAATCAAATTGGTCTTCAAATCAACACAATTAAAACAAAAATCATGGACCTCACCAACCAACCCAATGATATTATACTTAATGACCAAACCATAGAGAAAGTAACCAACTTCACTTACTTAGGAAACAAAATGTCATATGATGGAGATGCAACATCAGAGATAATGACTCGAATTGCGTTGGCGTCAAGTGCTTTTAACAAACTTACAAATATTTGGAGATCAAAGACACTCAGCAAATATATAAAACTTAGGCTATTCAACTCTTGCGTAATCCCTGTACTAACATATGGATGTGAAAGCTGGAAATCAACTCAAACTATAGAAAAAAAATTAGTTGCCTTCGAAAACAAATGCCTCCAAAAGATTAGAAATATAAAATGGAGTGATTTTAAATCAAATGAAACAATAAGAGAAGAAACCAACCAAGAATATGTGTCAACTTTTATTAGGAGAATACGTTGGAATTATCGGTCATGTTCTTCGAATGGACGAGAGAAGACTCCCTCGTCAGGCCTTAATATGGACACCAAAAGGCAAAAGAAAACAAGGAAGACCAAAGGAAACCCTACGTAGAACAATCAAAAGAGAAAGCTCAACCATGGGTCTAAGAAATAATCAAGACCTAATACAATTGGCGACGGATCGTCGTAAATGGAAATCCATGATTTCTGCCCTATGTGCCGTCTTCGCCCGAGAGGAAATAACTAACTAACTAACTCTTTCATAGGGAGAGGGGGGTCGTCGTTGTTCAGTATTCCGTCTAAGATTCGTTGGCCCGTCTGCAAAGTAAAAAAAAACATGTGTTCAAAGTTGCACAGCATCCTTATTACTTGCACTGTTTTACAAAATTTGCTGCGCTGTAATTCTAAACTGCTGTGCTGCCTCATTCGGATAACTGCGCTGCTGCGCAGCTTAAAGGTAACATTGGTGTTGTTGTTTTCCGTCTAGATGCTTCTAGACAAACTCCCCTATTTTTCATTTCAATATGTTAACAAAATTGTGCTTCACTTAAATTTTCTATGATAACTCACTGTAGTGAGATTACACAAGATTTAAAAAAAACGGAAGTTTTAAAACTTGTGGGGCTCATTTTCACAGCCTGTGTCAAGGAAGTAAGATTAAAGTGAAATTTTGTGTGTGACAATAGCGTTTCAGTTTCTGCAATCCTAAAGCACTTAAGAATTATTGTAAGAAGTTGTTTGTGACTTGGTTTAGTATCAATTGAGTCTGACACCAACACTGAGATGTGACAATAATGAAAGGATGGCCTTCTATGTCTACTCAAACTGGCTTGGAGTGGTCTGATCAACTACAGAATGTGACAGAAAAACTGGTTTGGAGTTGTCTGATCAACTACAGAATGTGACAGAAAAATTGGTTGTATTTTCTGAATATCATGGAGTCTTCATAGTGTTCCTATTGACAGTTTACCAATAAACTATTTCAAACTTTGTTACAGACACTTGCTTGCATGAGTTTGTCATACAAACCAACCTGTATGTCACTAAAACATGCTTCCATGAGTTTGTCATACAAACCAACCTGTATGTCACTGACACATGCTTCCATGAGTTTGTCATACAAACCAACCTGTATGTCACTGACACATGCTTCCATGAGTTTGTCATACAAACCAACCTGTATGTCACTGACACATGCTTCCATGAGTTTGTCATACAAACCAACCTGTATGTCACTGACAAATGCTTCCATGAGTTTGTCGCATAAACCAACCTGTATGTCACTGACACATGTTTCTATGACCAATCTGTATGTCCCGGACACATGCTTCAATGAGTTTGTTATACAAACCAACATGTATTATGTCACTGACACATGCTTCCATGAATTTGTCATATAAACCAACCTGTATGTCACTGAAAAGTTCCCTTTTAGCTGCGCGGCCGAGCAGATATCTGACCGATGACGCGCAGCAGTTTAGTATTACCGCACAGCAAATTTTGTAAAATATTATACAAACATTGATGATATGCAATTTTGCATACGAGGTTTTTCACTTTGCACACGGACCAACGAACCTTAGAGGGAAGAACATTGGTCACTGACACATGGAATAACATATTCTCTACAATGCCAGGCATAATAAAAAGATGCTACCATTGCTAGATGATTGGGGCATAACTGCAAATAGACAACTTTATGGAAATTGTTCCACAACATATCATGTAACTGTGAGGTAAAATTCTTACAGGATAATTACAGCTACCGTATATAAGACGACTTTTCAACCCATAAAAATCACCTCAAGAGTCCGGGGTTGTCGTACATGCCGTGTATCATCTTATCGTATTTGTTCATACAGTACAGCACCAGTATCGTAATACAGTGCAGTGTACAAATGGCCAACAGTCAAGACCTCATCATGTGTCCACCAGCAAAAAAGAAAGAAATATGAAGCCAGTTTCAAACTTAAAGTGTGTTGGAAGAGTGGTTGTCTTATACAGCAAAAATAGCTTAAAACTTATATTTTAACAGGAAAGTAAACGCCCAGTGTCTTATATGCCGGAATATACGTTAGTTTACATTTTGAGAAAAAAAATTAATTATCCTATTTTGTTATATTTTAATTTCCTTTTATCGCAGTTTGTTCTTGTTGATGTGATATTTTTGTGAAAACTCATCCATTTCTGAGCCCTCAAGAGGGAATGAGGTAAAATAATAAAACTTTAAAATCTTTTATTCAAGAAATTATTTTTTTTTATTTTTTTTATGACAGATTGGACTTGTCATGCAGTTGATGATTCCTGTTCCTCGCCATCAACAAAGAAATCAAAACCCCGAACTGGAAAAATTTTGTTGAGCACCAAAAAGCTGCGGAGACAAATCTTCTTCATGATCAGCAACCTACTGAAACTTGATAATGGAATGGTCACAACCATGTATGAGAGCGGGATTGACGTCAGCTCCACGGATGTGCAAGACGTGGCCAAGAATTTAGAATTTTTAAAGTCGACTGGCTTCACCAAAGAACAAATCACTGCATGTCCATTGATCCTCACCCACCCGAACAAGGATTTGAAAAGAGTGGCCACAGAGGCCAAGACACTGGTACTCAATAACCTTCATTCGTCCCTACTGCCCCACGCCTGTCCGGTTGTTGACGTACAAACAGGCACTCCCCCAAACACGATACTGCAAGGTCACGGCTCTCCGTTGTTAAGAGATATCTGTATCGGGAGTGATCCATCTCCAGAGGAAATGTCCATGGCAGAGTTGTTTGCCTCCCCTGAGAGACACCTCAACACACTGCAGTATTTGTTGGAGAAGGAAAATTGTTTTAGCCTGGCCTCAACAGAAGGACAGAAGGTTTCAGGATATGTAGACTTAAAAGTTTAGATTTATAACCACATTTGGCGGCTAGCATTCTAGCTGGCAACATTGGTTTAGTTAGTTGGCATGCATGGCTAAGTTGAAAGTAAAAATGAGATAATATACCAAGTGAACTTGTATCAGCTGTGTTTGGCCATACAGAGGGTTCTCTGCTGAATGTTGGCTACACCTAACCAATCTCTTAGAGCACAGACAAGTTCATTGAATATTTTTAGCTTAACATCGGATGCTATAATGATTTTTAGTTTTTGGCATTTGTTTTTTTTTCATTTCTAGGAAAGAAGTGACATTTACAAATTGCCAATGTATTATTGTGATACTAAATTGATTTTGGTAAATAAATGTGTTTTTTTTTACCCAAGGTCTTTGTTAGTTCTTACATCGACCCAGCAAGTGTTAAATATTTTGTTTCAACTATTCATCCACTCATAGCAAGATGACTTCATGGGGTATCATATGCCCATTGCCCGAATTCATTATGGATAAAAATACTAATGACAGTAAAACAAAGTTTTGGACCATCCATTGATCACATCTTCTATGAGTTGTACAAAGTCTGAAACTATCATTCTGATAACATTTGATAGGTCTGATAATATTACTGATAAAGAAATTCATATTTAATCATTTATTAAAAAAAAAGAATTACATTAATAACAAGGGATAGTTGTTACTAAGATTATTGCCATAATGTTGTGAAAAATGGAGTGGTGGGAGAGAACCCCCAACCACATTAAAATTTAAACAATTGTTTCCCTTTAATTTTTATTCCCTTCAATCTTAAATGGAAAAAAAAACAGGCTACCCACAAACACCCCCCCCCTTTTTTTTTGTGGTCCTCTATAATAGATGATATAATTTTAAAGCCGCTTTTCTAGACCTTAGCCTTAACTTAAATAATTTTAATGACATTCATCTGAATTATTGAAATATTCTCTCTTTTTCAGTATTTTCACCCTCAGAAATTGATTTAGCTTCCTGTTCCGCAGAACAGGGGCAGCATTATGGCTGTAAAATTTATAACCTCTCTGTCATGAGCCTCAATCATTCATTGAACTCCAGCTTCATTATATCAAGTCTGTTTTAGGAACCAACAAAACAAAGTGCTGTTCCAGAACATCACCTCCACTGTCCGCCGAAATACGTTACAGTAGTGTAGTGTCCTTCAAGTTTATAGTGTCCTACTAGTCTTTAGTGTCCTCTTACAAGTTTATAGTGTCCTACTAGTCTTTAGTGTCCTCTTACAAGTTTAGTGTCCTACTAGTCTGCAGTGTCCTCCTACAAGTTTATACTGTTCTACTAGTCTTTAGTGTCCTCTTACAAGTTTAGTGTCCTACTAGTCTTTAGTGTCCTCCTACAAGTTTATATTGTCCTACTAGTCTTTAGTGTCCTACAAGTTTATATTGTCCTACTAGTCTTTAGTGTCCTCCTACAAGTTTATATTGTCCCAGTGGCGTAGCAACGGGTTGGCATCGGGGCAGTTGCCAAGGGCGCCAGCTCAAAAGGGGGCCACTAAATCTCTATTTTTAAAATTTGTATATAAAAAATACAGTCTGACCTCTCTAAGTCGAACTCAAAAGGACCCGGAAAAAAAATCGATTTACGGAGTTTTTGAGTTAGGGAAAATAGCGTACTAGGTGCCGATTATTCAAGGACATGTAGTTATTGAGAGGTGGGGGGAACAGCTATACCTGCTAGTAGGCTTGACAGGAAAGAGAGGCGGTGTCTATGTTTCATATGAAAGGAAGCCAACTGGCTTTGACATGCCGACCCAAGCCTGTGAGAGGTGACACCTTACCTCCCCTCCCCCACTTTACTCCCTCCACAGTGGGATGGGGGAGTAAGATTTTCCTTTTTAAAAAGAATTACAGCATGCAGCAAAGGGGCGCGAATTAGTTACCACTCCTTTGTCTTGTCTTTGTCATTTTTTTACTTGCAAGGGTCGCTTAATCCCTCTTGGAATGCACTAAGATAAGATTTTACGTCCATTTACGTGGCTCTACGGAACACGTATTCTGAAATGTCACTCCAGAATAATAACCCAAACGCATTGAAAAATCGACTAAGAGAGGTTGAAAGCCAAAAATCTTGGAGTTAAGGAGATCTAAAATACAGTAGTCTTATGGAATTTGGCCGGGACCTAACAGTTAATTCGATATAGGGAGGTTTTCAACTAAGGAAGCTCGACTTAGCGAGTTTCGACTGTATTTCACTTTTATCCTCGATAACAAAAAAGCGAATAATTAATTATATTTAAATATATTTCATTGTAACCAGTATACTATTTTTTATTATGTTTGTGGCCTTTGCGGGGCTTTTTATCATACAAATATCAATATGATTTCACAGTCTTTCTTTTAAAATGAAGAATCTTACTATCCCCATACCACTGTCGGGGGAGAAAAGTGGGGGGAGGGGAGAGAAGGTTCCTCCTCTCACGGGCTTGTGTCGGTATGTCAAAGCAAGTTGGCTCTTTTCTTATGCCCCTCTTCCCGGGCAAGCCTTCTAGCCACTATGGCTGTCGCCCCTCACACCTCTGAATATCAATATTGTCCTTGATTAATCTGCGCCTATTACACCAGTTTCCCTAACTCGAAAACACCGTAAGTCGATTTTTTTACCCTTGAGTTCGACTTCGAAAGGTCCGACTCTATTAGCAATAAGCCAACACGCCAGCTAACGTTATTATTTAGTAAACTGCAAATTAGTGTTGTTTCTGTTTTATGCATTTTTTATATTCACGTTGCATGACTGTCACTGTCAGACTACCTAATTATTGTCATAAATAAAATAAGAGAAATTCAATTATTTTTTTCTAACAAATGAAAAAATCGCAAAGCTGAAACTTATCAATTTATCAAGGGCGCCAAAAATAAATTAGCCAAGCGCGCCAAAAACCTAGTTACGCCTCTGTATTGTCCTACTAGTCTTTAGTGTCCTGCTACATGTTTATACTGTCCTACTAGTCGTTAGTGTCATCCTACAAGTTTATAGTGTCCGCTACTACTAGTCTTTAGTGTCCTCCTACAAGTTTATAGTGTCCTACTAGTCTTTAGTGTCCTCCTACAAGTTTATAGTGTCCTACTAGTCTGTAGTGTCCTCCTACAAGTTTATAGTGTCCTACTAGTCTTTAGTGTCCTACAAAGTTATACTGTCCTACTAGTCTGTAGTGTCCTTCTACAAGTTTATAGTGTCCTACTAGTCTGTAGTGTCCTACTACAAGTTTATACTGTCCTACTAGTCTTTAGTGTCCTCCTACAAGTTTATACTGTCCTACTAGTCTTTAGTGTCCTCCTACAAGTTTATAGTGTCCTACTAGTCTTTAGTGTCCTCCTACAAGTTTAAATTGTCCTACTAGTCTTTAGTGTCCTCCTTAAAGTTTATAATGTCCTACTAGTCTGTAGTGTCCTACTACAAGTATATTCTGTCCTACTAGTCTTTAGTGTCCTACAAAGTTATACTGTCCTACTAGTCTGTAGAGTCCTCCTACAAATGTATATTGTCCTACTAGTCTGTAGTGTCCTCCTACAAGTTTATAGTGTCCTACTAGTCTTTAGTGTCCTCCTTCAAGTTTATATTGTCCTACTAGTCTTTACTGTCCTTCAAAGTTATACTGTCCTACTAGTCTGTAGTGTCTTCTACAAGTTTTTACTGTCCTACTAGTCTTTAGTGTCCTCCTACAAGTTATAGTGTCCTACTAGTCTTTAGTGTCCTCCTACAAGTTTATATTGTCCTACTAGTCTTTAGTGTCCTCCTACAAGTTTATATTGTCCTACTAGTCTTTAGTGTCTTACAAGTTTATAATGTCCGTTCTAGTCTTTAATGTCCTCCTACAAGTTTATACTGTCCTACTAGTCTTTAGTGTCCTCCTACAAGTTTATAGTGTCCTACTAGTCTTTAGTGTCCTCCTACAATTTTATATTGTCCTACTAGTCTGTAGTGTCTTCTACAAGTTTATACTGTCCTACTAGTCTTTAGTGTCCTACTACAAGTTTATACTGTCCTACTAGTCTTTAGTGTCCTCCTACAAGTTTATACTGTCCTACTAGTCTTTAGTGTCCTACTACAAGTTTATAGTGTCCTACTAGTCTTTAGTGTCCTCCTACAAGTTTATATTGTCCTACTAGTCTTTAGTGTCCTCCTACAAGTTTATAGTGTCCTACTAGTCTTTAGTGTCCTCCTACAAGTTTAAATTGTCCTACTAGTCTTTAGTGTCCTCCTAAAAGTTTATAATGTCCTACTAGTCTTTAGTGTCCTACAAGTTATAATGTCCGTTCTAGTCTTTAATGTCCTCCTAAAAGTTTATACTGACCTACTAGTCTTTAGTGTCCTCCTACATGTTTATACTGTCCTACTAGTCTTTAGTATCCTCCTACAATTTTATACTGTCCTACTAGTCTTTAGTGTCCTTCTACAAGTTTATAGTGTCCTACTAGTCTGTAGTGTCCTACTACAAGTTTATACTGTCCTACTAGTCTTTAGTGTACTCCTACAAGTTTATACTGTCCTACTAGTCTTTAGTGTCCTACTACAAGTTTATACTGTCCTACTAGTCTTTAGCGTCCTCTTACAAGTTTATCACTTCCCCCTTCGGGGATGTACTTCACACGCACTGCACACATATGTTTATATAATTGACTTGAATTGAAGTATTACTTTGGTATTAAAAGTTTTATGAGTTCATTGTAATATTACGAAGTACCGAAGTAAGTACCCAAAAAAGTGCTGTTGCAACATGGTGTGGGTCTAAATGTGAACTTTCACCGGTGCGCACAATAGAGATTCATTTTTAAAAATAAATTAACATTTTCCCCATGACCAGACACACCGCTTGAAGCTGGCGTAAACAATGGATCAACTCTATTTTGAAAGTCTAGTGTTGTCTCCCCTCTCAGCTTTCTTGTTTTAAAGAATACAAAACTCTGAGACACATTTTCGCTGTTTCTTGAATGTTTTTGTAATGGAAACATTCTGTTTAGTTTGTATAAAACTTATCAAAATAAATATATAAAAAAAATTATAAACACGAAGTGGTAAAAGTTCTCTTTCGAGACCATAGTCATATAGAGTAAGTGAAGCAGCATTCACAAGTTTCTGTAGCCACGGCTTAGGAGGGATGTTATTTAACATTACACCATTTTTTTTCTAATCTATCTTATATTTTCTGTTACAGACGCTCCTTCTATACAGAAGATAATTGCGTCCTACGCTTATCTATGGTTTTTGACTAATCCTGCATTCTTATTAGAGTTTTAAATGTTGATATATTGCTGGTTTTCATGGTTTCTTCAGGCAACCCATTCCACGCCCGAATTCCGGACGGGAAGAACGAGAATTGGTATGTGTTTGTTCTTGCATACGGAATAAGAAAGGTGTTTTTATCCTTACGTCTATCTGTGTGTTGTTTGTGTGGTTGTATTAAGTTATCGTTGTGTTGTATTTCTAAATTTGAATTAACTTATGTGTGTTCTAGTTCATCATTGTGTTCTAGTTTATCAATGTGTTCTAGTTTATCAATGTGTTCTAGTTTATCAATGTGTTCTAGTTTATCAATGTGTTCTAGTTTATCAATATGTTCTAGTTTATCAATGTGTTCTAGTTTATCAATGTGTTCTAGTTTATCAATGTGTCCTAGTTTATCAATGTGTTCTAGTTTATCAGTGTGTTCTAGTTTATCAATGTGTTCTAGTTTATCAATGTGTTCTAGTTTATCAATGTGTTCTAGTTTATCAATGTGTCCTAGTTTATCAATGTGTCCTAGTTTATCAATGTGTTCTAGTTTATCAATGTGCTCAAGTTTATCAATGTGTTCTAGTTTATCAATGTGTTCTAGTTTATCAGTGTGTTCTAGTTTATCAATGTGTTCTAGTTTATCAGTGTGTTCTAGTTTATCAATGTGTTCTAGTTTATCAATGTGTTCTAGTTTATCAATGTGTTCTAGTTTATCAATGTGTTCTAGTTTATCAATGTGTCCTAGTTTATCAATGTGTCCTAGTTTATCAATGTGTTCTAGTTTATCAATGTGCTCAAGTTTATCAATGTGTTCTAGTTTATCAATGTGTCCTAGTTTATCAGTGTGTTCTAGTTTATCAATGTGTTCTAGTTTATCAATGTGTTCTAGTTTATCAATGTGTTCTAGTTTATCAATGTGTTCTAGTTTATCAATGTGTGGGAACCGTAGACAACCAACGACCCTGCCTTTACTAAACGGGTCGATAAAATGATGAACACTTGACATGACCCTGCCACATGCCTCCAGAAGTGACCCACATTTCGGAGCCTCAAAGAGGCTTGCACGTGCTCAGCACACATTCATCCACGCATGCGCGTGGCCGTTTGGATAAAGGTGAGCATCAAATGCGATAAGATAAAAGTAGTCGTATTTCAGCAGGGGAAGTGCCGCTCGGCGCTTTGAAAAAAATTTAGCTACTCACTTCCTTCACCCATTTTATTATATTTATATTTATTTTTCAAAAACATATTTTAAAAAAGCAAATGTACAGGGATGTGTGATTGTTCATAATATAACTCAAAAATTGTTCTCCGTGGTTTTATTTGCACAAATTGTTCATCTTGTAACATATTCATTATAGGATTACCTGTCCCAAAACGTGTCATACTACCATCCCATTACCTGTCCCACAACGTGTCATACTACCATCCCATTACCTGTCCCAAAACGTGTCATACTACCATCCCATTACCTGTCCCAAAACGTGTCATACTACCATCCCATTACCTGTCCCACAACGTGTCATACTACCATCCCATTACCTGTCCCACAACGTGTCATACTACCATCCCATTACCTGTCCCACAACGTGTCATACTACCATCCCATTACCTGTCCCACAACGTGTCATACTACCATCCCATTTCCTGTCCCAAAACGTGTCATACTACCATCCCATTACCTGTCCCGCAACGTGTCATACTACCATCCCATTACCTGTCCCACAACGTGTCATACTACCATCCCATTTCCTGTCCCAAAACGTGTCATACTACCATCCCATTTCCTATCCCACAACGTGTCATTCTACCATCCCATTACCTGTCCCAAAACGTGTCATACTACCATCCCATTATGATCAAGCCATTTAAAAGCACGGGGGCTGATGCAATACCAAGAAAGCCAGTGCGCAAGAAATGCACCAACTGTGAGTGAGTGGCAGATGTGCTGGACGAATGGCAGAGTTCAAGGAGGAGTGATGGTCAACTATTCAAGGCAGTACACAGGGGGGGGGGCGGATTCGTACGTTCGAACGAACCCCCTTCTGTGAATTTGTGCCCTTTTGTTGTAACAAATATTTTTTTTTATTTTGCAAGACGACTACCGAAAATCAATAATCGAAAATAAATGCATTGAAATATCCAGTCTGACAAGGCCTAGTTGGTTAGCCAGGCTTGTCCTCACCGAGTGACTTATCTTAATCAGCCTAATTATTTTGTGCGGAAAAAATGTTTTGCATTTAGAGGCCGATACGAAGAAAACATGTTAAGTGGACAAGGGAATCCAGGAAATGTTATTGCTGTCTTGAGGTTAGTGAGCAAGCACAATAAGTATCTGATGTCCCACTAGCTGAAACCACTCCAAAAGAACGCGACGTATTAGTCACCACGTATCCAAAATGAACTCATTTCCATTATTGGCAACGAAATCATTTAATAAAAATTGTTAAAGAAAAAAGAGAAGCGAAATTCGACTCTGTTTTGGGCCGACGAGGTGACCACTCACAACAAAAAAGAAATGTCGTTTTGTATCAGAATTGTTGACAGCGAACACAATGTAAGAGAGTAATTTAACAGTAATTCATCTCTTTTGTTCCACTTGTTCGAATCACGGGAGAGGCGATGGCCTCAAAGATCTTTACATTATTGAGAGATTTGGGGATCCCACTACAGAACATGAGGGGCCAGTTTTATGATGTCGCTGCATCTATGTCGGCGCTGTCTCAGGAGTTCAAGAGCGTTTTCTGTGAGAGGCCCCTTTGGTGGTATACACACACTGCAGCAACCACGCTTTAAACCCAGTGATCACGAATTCTTGCAGATTTTCCGATGTGCTTAATATGATTGATAATTTAAAAGAAACCTGCATGTTTTTTAACAACAGTCCAAAGCACGAAGCCTTGTTGAAAAACGTCATATAAACAAGTGCTAAACGAAAGGCACTTCTAGATTTGTGCAAAACAAGATGGACTGAGTGCCACGAAGCATACAGACAAGATGGACTGAGTGCCACGAAGCATACAGACAAGACGGACTGAGTGCCACGAAGCATACAGACAAGATGGACTGAGTGCCACGAAGCATACAGACAAGACGGACTGAGTGCCACGAAGCATACAGACAAGACGGACTGAGTGCCACGAAGCATACAGACAAGATGGACTGAGTGCCACGAAGCATACAGACAAGATGGACTGAGTGCCACGAAGCATACAGACAAGACGGACTGAGTGCCACGAAGCATACAGACAAGATGGACTGAGTGCCACGAAGCATACAGACAAGATGGACTGAGTGCCACGAAGCATACAGACAAGATGGACTGAGTGCCACGAAGCATACAGACAAGACGGACTGAGTGCCACGAAGCATACAGACAAGATGGACTGAGTGCCACGAAGCATACAGACAAGATGGACTGAGTGCCACGAAGCATACAGACAAGATGGACTGAGTGCCACGAAGCATACAGACAAGATGGACTGAGTGCCACGAAGCATACAGACAAGACGGACTGAGTGCCACGAAGCATACAGACAAGATGGACTGAGTGCCACGAAGCATACAGACAAGATGGACTGAGTGCCACGAAGCATACAGACAAGATGGACTGAGTGCCACGAAGCATACAGACAAGATGGACTGAGTGCCACGAAGCATACAGACAAGATGGACTGAGTGCCACGAAGCATACAGACAAGATGGACTGAGTGCCACGAAGCATACAGACAAGACGGACTGAGTGCCACGAAGCATACAGACAAGATGGACTGAGTGCCACGAAGCATACAGACAAGATGGACTGAGTGCCACGAAGCATACAGACAAGACGGACTGAGTGCCACGAAGCATACAGACAAGATGGACTGAGTGCCACGAAGCATACAGACAAGATGGACTGAGTGCCACGAAGCATACAGACAAGATGGACTGAGTGCCACGAAGCATACAGACAAGATGGACTGAGTGCCACGAAGCATACAGACAAGATGGACTGAGTGCCACGAAGCATACAGACAAGATGGACTGAGTGCCACGAAGCATACAGACAAGATGGACTGAGTGCCACGAAGCATACAGACAAGATGGACTGAGTGCCACGAAGCATACAGACAAGATGGACTGAGTGCCACGAAGCATACAGACAAGACGGACTGAGTGCCACGAAGCATACAGACAAGATGGACTGAGTGCCACGAAGCATACAGACAAGATGGACTGAGTGCCACGAAGCATACAGACAAGATGGACTGAGTGCCACGAAGCATACAGACAAGACGGACTGAGTGCCACGAAGCATACAGACAAGATGGACTGAGTGCCACGAAGCATACAGACAAGATGGACTGAGTGCCACGAAGCATACAGACACTTCTTTCAATCGTATGTTTATGTAGTTCATATTTTTGAGATAATTTCACTGCCACATGGAACACACAACGACCAAGGATTGGATCCAAGTTTGACTTCAAATTGTGATTGGTACACGGACAATAAGTCTCGAGCAACGTCACTTCTTCATTCCTTGTGTAACTTCACATTTATTGTGACGTTTGTTGTAACGTACAAACTGTTATCTAGGCTGGAAGGAATAACAGTCCGACTTCAGAAAGAAGCGATTGACATCACTCAGGCTATGTCACTTATCGACAACGTCAAGCAAGAGTTTAGAGAACTTAGAACAAATGTAGATTCTTATTTTCATAACACTTATGATCATATCGTTATCATGGCGCAGTATGTAGGAGTTGAAGCTTCAATGTGAGCGCAGAAACGCCAATGCAACACTATCTGTGGAACTAAATTAAACCATTTCTGGAGCACATCATTGCTGAACTCGACATGTGGTTCTCTGGCTTAACCAGGAGATCCTCACAACTGTTAGCTCTTGTGCCAAGTGCTGTTAGAAATTGTACGTATGGAGATCTGAAAGACACTGTGGATTTATATGAGCACGATCTGCCAGAGGTGCTGCCTGAAGAGTTTACCGGGTGGAAATTGAGGTTCCGCCAATGGGAAGAGTCAAAGCTACCAAAATCTTGCACAGAAGATATAAAACATTGCAATTAATTGATGTATCCGAATATTTATTGCTTACTGAAAATCGCGTTTTTGATTCCTGTGACTTCCTGCATGTGTGAGCAAAGTGTCAGTGCACTCCGACGTTTGCACAATTACATGAGATGTTCAATGGGACAGGAAAGACTTACCGAGCTTGCATTGATGTATATTCACTACGCTTTCAATATCAAAGAGGACAGCGGACAGTGTTTTACAGATATTTGTTTTAAAAAATCCAAGAAGGATTTACATCAAAGATGTTCTAAAATAAACTACATAGTATTGTGGTCTTCCGTCTTTTCAGTTCCGTACCATAATGTATGTAACTCAAATTCTTCAACGCTGGTGCCTGCAGATTTCATTATTAACAAGAAAAGAAATGAATGATCGAGTACTTGCATTTTTAAAATAACATACTATTTTGGAAAAAGTGTGTATTAATTGGTATATCATGTTATGCGGCCTCTTTTAATGCTGCTTACATAAATAGGGCATGCAACTATAAAAATGTTTCCCTCCTTTACTTCGCTTCCAGTGCAATTATTTATTCATGTTTATTAATTTATAAACATCAATCATATGATTGACTTAAATGACGTCACACTGATTTTTACCCCCCCCCCTTTTCGTCATAAAAATTTAGACCCCTTTTCAATTTGACGTCAAAAGGCCCCAAAACAAAAAATAAAAAAAAATCATATTTTCTATTTGAAAATGAGCATGTTTCAAATCATTTTTTTGTCATTTAAGTATGTTTTTAGTGTAAGGCTGCACTATAATATCGTAACACGCGTGAAGCCATGTCAAACGTCATTAAATAAAGTGTCAGTAATCAAATATTTAAGTGAAACTTTAATATAAAGTTACGACTTTTGATGTGACGTCACATTTATTCCCCCCCCCCGGTCACAAATGTGTGAATCCCACCCTCCATGTGGGTGACATCATTTATGGACAGCAAATTGGAGACCGCCCCTGGCGGCAAAAGTTCTAGCCACGCCACTGCAATAGGCGACAGGGGAGGGAAGCACATTTGGAAATTTGGGGTACGTATTTCATTCCTACATAATTATAATCTTAATTATCACATCACAACATACATTATTATAATCTTAATTATCACATCACAACATACATTATTATAATCTTAATTATCACAACATACATTATTATAATCTTAATTATCACATCACAACATACATTATTATCATCTTAATTATCACATCACAACATACATTATTATCATCTTAATTATCATATCACAACATACATTATTATCATCTTAATTATCACATCACAACATACATTATTATCATCGTAACTATAACATCACAACATACATAATTCCCGTAATGGACGGAATGCTTCTTGGATGTAATGCTGATTTTTTCAATAGTGCGCACCAAAAATTACTGCACCAAATATAACTCTTTTCGAATGTTTCGCATAAAATTGTTCAATTATGATAATAAATGAATCAAATAAAAATAAATAAAATAAATGAAAGTTCTGTATTAGGTTATTTTTAAATCCTTTATATTAACTCGTGGTGTCTGCGGCCGACCGACCGACCTTGCTTGCTTGCTTGCTTGCTTGCTTGTCGCCAAAACTTTTGATCGATTTTTAACCAACTTGCTCGCAAGATAGCGAGCTGAAATTTTGCAGGCAGTTTCGTACCGATGATAAAAACAATGTATCAAAATTTCAGATCGATCGCATGTACCGTAATTAAATTATTGATTTTTTAGATTATTTTATTTATTCCTATGTATCATGCTATTTTTTGAGATAGAGCGTCGCGGTGCATATTATATTGAACAACCTTTCTGTCGCGCAATAAGGTGCGTATTTTACTGACAACACTTTTTATAAACCTATTCCTGATCGGTGCGCATTATATTAAACACGTTTTACGACACAACTGCAATTTTGTATTTTTGGATGGTCTTGCGCTGCGTGTTATAATGAACATTCTTTTAGTTACGTCTCATACGTAAAGGATTTATAGTCAAAAACTTGTTTTTTTACGGGTTGTTTTTTTTAATCTGATGTGTATTTATTTTGAAAACTTCCGTCATTTTTGACGGGTGATATGCTAGTTTCGTAAGAAATTCCTATTTAAAGGAAGTAAAGTGAGTTAGCACTTTGAAGGTAATATAGAGGGACGTGATTATGAAGACAAAGACAATTTGATATCATATATTAGCACCTAAGATTGTATTGTCAACCTAGTTTTATGCTGAATTAATAACATTCAAAATAAAAATAAAAATTTATCTTAAATGTATAAAAAGTCACTAGTTTATTATATCATTTAATATGAACTATTTCAGCAATAAAAGTTCAAGATTTAAACGTCTCTTATACTTACATTTTTTACCTCTTAAAACATTTTTATTTAGGACAAAAATTAATTCCCTTAACACTCACAATATTCGTTAGACATTTTTATTTGTTCCTTATCAAACTCTCTGATCATATCTATTAAAAAATATAAAAAATGAGATAAAGCTTTAAATAAAATACAAAATAAACAAACAAATTTTGTCATCAAAACAATAAAGTGAAAAAATTATTAATTAACTAATACAAAAGTATACATTTCGGCAAGAATGTCTTACATAATTCACATCAATATACATAATTCCCGTTGTCTGTATGTATTTATGGAATAATGCTGTTAGGTGGCGCTGCGATCGATTTTGTATAAAAACATTATATTACTTCATTGTTTTAGCTATTATTTTAATTTTTGAAAAGGGAACGATGTAACAATAGGATTTGAGGATTTATAATTATTATGAAACTAGACGCCCCGCGGCGTAGCATACGCCGCAGACTTGCTCATGGAGAGTGCAAAGAAAGTGGAGAAAGAACGGACACAAACTATGGCACGAAGAAATCAAAACAACGCGAGTGAACGTCGGTTAATAAACGGAAGGCGGGTAACAACAACCTCAGTGTGTATGTCTTTACGTTTACTCGCTATTTTTTTTATTTACTTAGCGCTGCTTTTTATGTCTGTACTCCCCCCCCCAACCGTTCTTTGCACTGTCTATGATGAGCAAGTCTGCAGCGTATGCTACGCCGCGGGCCTCTCCAGAGTTCCTTATTTTCATTCACTCAAAGTTGTTTGCCCAAACCTGTCCCATTTTGACAACTGTGTCTTTCAGGAAGTCTTCACCCGTCATTAAATCATAAGCGGCGTATGCTACGCCGCGGGTGAGCTAGTATAATTATAATACCTATGTAAGTTATTTGTACTGATGACGGCTTCTGCTCCTAGTGACGAGAAAGCTCAACTACAACCCTTAAGAATGGTTTCTGTATACACTTGTATTTTAAAATAGTGTTGAATGTTGATAGCATGTTAGCCTCCCCGGTTTGTTCGGGCATCCCATTCCACGCCCGAAATTTAGACGGGAATAAGTGAGATTTTTATGTGTTTGTCCTTGTATATGTAACAAGAAGTGTTTTTATCCCTAAGACTCTCTGAGGGTTGCATTACACAGAAGTGTATCGTATATTGACATCATAACCTGTATCTCCGGAGAGGCAACCACAGTAGCAACCAGTCATCATGCAGGGCTGGCCTTAGGCATAGACAAACTAGGCAGCCGCTAGGGCCTCCGATTTGAGGAGGCCTCGCACAAGAATCATATAATTTTTTTCTATTACATTTAGGGCAGTGATCCTCAATCTGTGGTCCGCGGAGATGTGCCTGGTGGTCCGCGGAGGTGTGCCTGGTGGTCTGCGGAGATGCGCCTGGTGGTCCGTGGAGATGTGCCTGGTGGTCCGCGGAGGTGTGCCTGGTGGTCTGCGGAGATGCGCCTGGTGGTCCGTGGAGATGTGCCTAGTGGTCCGCGGAGATGTGCCTGGTGGTCCGCGGACATGTGCCTAGGGGTCCGCGGAGATGTGCCTGGTGGTCCGCGGAGATGTGCCTGGTGATCCGCGAGCAAAAGAAAATTAAATTATTTACTTTTTTTTATTACTGTGGTGTAATTCTCTAGGGATTGTGCCTCTTTCCATACACAAGATGGACAAGCTTGATACCCGTTTCGGCGGCACCACGTCCAATGAGCATTAATGACACATAGCGAAGAGACAACCGCCTACAATTGATATTTGCGCTCTGTGTCGGCGCTCTTACGTCGGCGCTCTTTTGTCGTCCGCGATTTTGATGGGTCGCCCATGTTGGCAAGCTGATCTACTTCTATTTCTGTTTTTTCTTCTATTTTGTTTTTATGTTCCTGAAGTCATTTGCCGTTAATTTCTGGGAGAGGCTGCTGTTAAAAAGATAGCACATGTGCCATTGTCGGCTAGCACTGTAACTAGGCGCAGTGAGGAAATAGCCGAAGACATTGAGAAACAATTGTTGGAGAGGATTAATACATCATCGTAGTAAGCACTCCAGGTTGACGAATCTACAGACATCGACAACAAGGCAATATTACTTGTTTATGTGAGATATATTTATCATGAGGATGTACATGAGGATTTGTTATATGCTCCATCTTTGTCAACCAACACCACGGGAACTGAACTATTCAAGTCATTGGATGGTTATATGTCATGACACCTAAAATGGTCCTTTTGTGTCGGCATCTGCACAGATGGAGCTGCTGCCATGACCGGACGACTGTCTGGTTTAACAGCTCGGATTAAGGAGGTTGCACCTGAGAGAGAATCTACGCATTCTGCCATTCACAGGGAAATGTTGGTAAGCCGAAAATGTCACAAGAATTTAACAGTGTATTGATGGATGATGGATGTCGTGAATGCTATGAACCACATCAAGGCACAACTCAAATTCTTCAACGCTGGCGCCTGCAGATTTTATTATTAACAAGAAAAAATGAATGATTGAGTACTTGCATTTTTAAAATAAAATACTATTTGGAAAACCTTTATTTACATTGCTAATTATTTATTGCATGAAAACCTACTTTTTTGGTCCCTGTACGCACTGAAAACATTTTTTTTTGGCAAAACGAGGCAAAAAAGACACGTTTAATCAACGCCCTCAATAATTCATATAGGTACAGAATTATTGATGAAACATTCTCATCCAACTTTGACGTCATAGCACCATATAATGTACGTATCTGAACATGAAATGTGAAGTCATAGGCAGTCATAGCACCATATATTGTACGTATCTGAAAATGAAATTTGAAGTCATAGCACCATGTATTGTACGTATCTGAATATGAAATGTGAAGTCATAGCACCATATATTGTACGTATCTGAACATGAAATTTGAAGTCATAGCACCATATATTGTACGTATCTGAACATGAAATGTGAAGTCATAGCACCATATATTGTACGTATCTGAACATGAAATGTGAAGTCATAACACCATATATTGTACGTATCTGAACATGAAATGTGAAGTCATAGCACCATATATTGTACGTATCTGAACATGAAATGCCTTCGTGCAAGTTTGCGAACCCCCCTTAAAAAGTCTGGGTACAGCCTAATTTATTCGCCTTGAAGAGCCTCAGCAATGCAATGTCGAAATTGATTTTTTTGAAAGCGATGGGACATGATTTTCTTACGGCTGACGTCTTTAAATCTCTGAACAGCGATCGGTCTGGATGACGTAATCATTGTCCGATACTGCTACATTTAATTAAAAAATTCATTTCAAAATACCTGCCAATAAACACCATCATTTCTCACGTTACCCCGTCTCACCTCCAAATATTTCCCGCTTCCCTTGACACACTGAAATCCACAACCTTAATGTTGTTCACTACCCCCACCACCACCACTTCCCTGCTCCTACTACGGGAGGGGCGAAGGGGGTAGGGTTGTTGACCCAGTGACCGTACTCACCCTGAACTACTGGGTTTGTTTACAGATACATTGCCACATTGCCCCCCCTCCCCCACTTTTACTTGATGCACGGTAAACGACGTCCGTAGGATGAGCGCGCCATGTGTTGGTGTTTGGGTGGAGGTATAAAACGGACTGACAGAGGGGAATAATTTAAACCAGTAGTAGATTCTGTGCTCGCGTTCATTCATCGGCAACTGGCTTCCAGCGACCCGAGCAGACGCACTGGCCGTTCCGAAGGTCAGTTCCAGTGCATGCTCACTGCCTGTGTTCGAGAGTAGTGGGTCGACCTTTTCTTGGCCTTGATTCACGTGCGCGTTTACCCGCTCGGGAGGGAATATTTGTAAACAAATCCGTTTGTTTACATTTCGCTCTTGTAATACATGCATCAATGAAACTTTCATTTTAAAATATTTTTTAAAATAATTAATATGGTATATCATAAACAAATTTTTTGACATCATGTGATTTAATTTCCATTTAAATGGAAACGTTACAAAATTAAATTTTTAAACTACTCGTAGGTAAAGTTACTATTTGTTGAAAAAATATGTATGCTTCTACTTACATGTGTTTTGAACGTAATTAAATAGGATTACTGTTACATTTTAACGCGGACTTCGGATTTTAATGCGTTGGCGTTAGAGACTTTTTTCCTCTAATGCATTACGTCGGTTACCATTTACAGTAAGGTATGAACCATTATAATTTTTATTTTTTATTTATTTATTTATTAGTTTTTAAAAAATTTAATATCCATCCTTATATTTATGTTTATTTTAAAGTTATAATTTATTTTTTAAATGAAAGACAGTTGATTACTGTATTTAACTATCATAATGTGGTGACTACTGACCTATGGCGTATACTGCCAAGGCCAGGGGTCAGCAACCTGTGGCACGCGGGGCAATCGTGCAAGCAAGCTAGCCAAGGCGAGCAGAGCAATATTCATTGGTCCTTTGATAACGGTCCTAGATACCCCACCCCATAAGACCTGGTTCTTAAGAATTTCTTTTATAGGGGCATACTGCATACCGCATTATAAACACATCACTAAAACCGCTTCCTCGTTCCTATAAAGAGATTGATAGAGAAAGAAAGAGAGAGAAGTAACTGTTTGTCTTTGTACATTGCGATAATTCCCTTGTCATAGTCTTCATTGGCCTAAGGACTCCAATAGTTGAACCGGGTTAGAAAATGCGCCACTCCAGAGAAAAGTTGTTTCAATTGTCAATACCGTGAGGTCATCTACTTCTTTGCTGTAAGACTGCATCTTTCAGTAGCATAGCTATTGCCATCTAAAATAGACATTAGTGCTCATCGTTTAAGATAATCATATTTATTTTCGTCTGCTTTCCTAGATCAGTTTTCATATGTTCGAAAATTCAGAATTATTAACCGCTCCGCCCACTCCTAAATTGCATCATCCGTCTGAACCACTTTACCACAGATTCTTACATGCTCGACCAGGTCTGTCCGGCAGTGGTATAGTACATGCTTGACCAGGTCTGTCCGGCAGTGGTATAGTACATGCTCGACCAGGTCTGTCAGGCACTGGTATAGTACATGCTCGACCAGGTCTGTCAGGCACTGGTATAGTACATGCTTGACCAGGTCTGTCCGGCAGTGGTATAGTACATGCTTGACCAGGTCTGTCCGGCAGTGGTATAGTACATGCTCGGCCAGGTCTGTCCGGCAGTGGTATAGTACATGCTCGACCAGGTCTGTCCGGCAGTGGTATAGTATATGCTTGACCAGGTCTGTCCGGCAGTGGTATAGTACATGCTCGACCAGGTCTGTCAGGCACTGGTATAGTATATGCTTGACCAGGTCTGTCCGGCAGTGGTATAGTACATGCTTGACCAGGTCTGTCCGGCACTGGTATAGTACATGCTCGACCAGGTCTGTCCGGCAGTGGTATAGTACATGCTTGACCAGGTCTGTCCGGCACTGGTATAGTACATGCTCGACCAGGTCTGTCCGGCAGTGGTATAGTACATGCTCGACCAGGTCTGTCCGGTTCTGGTATAGCAAGTCTCGGTGCAATCTGGGGCAAAAACGATTTTTAACCGATGCCCAAGAAAAAGTTGGGTCAAATTATGACAAAAGTGTAGCACAATACAGTAGCGCTCCCGAGTCACGGGCTTTTTTCCTTAAACCGTGGGCATTTGCTTCAAGTTTGTACTTAAAATTCAACTCTCTATGAATTCTCTGTTATGGTCTTATTACTCCCCCCCCCTCCACCCTTTCCATCCATGCATGCAAATAAACTATTTTAATTATTTATGCTAAACATATATAGAACAATTTCAACCAATATTTTAATGTAGACTTGAGTTTATGAGTGCATCTAATTATAAATCCTTGATTTATTTTTCCAGACTGCCATCTGCCTTAAATAACAGGAGGAATGTGGATCATCGTTTTCTTTCTTTCATCTTGTCTTCCAGCTCTTATTTTAGGTATGCTATGAGGAGATGTTAAGGGCTGGGAAAGAAGAAAGGGATGAATGGAAGAGAACGAAAGACAAGAGAGTGAGAAAGAGGAGAATAAATAGAATGATAGCTGTCATGACAACGGCTATGCTAAATAGATGTGGCAGCACAGCTAGTGCTCGACTTATGAACCATGAAACCTACCACATTGCGACCACAGTCAATAGCAATATTTAGATTTGAGATTCATTTCTGCCTCAATTGTATAAATCGGCAATAATACATTTGTTAACACTTTTACATAAAAATTATGATTTATAACCATAATAAAAGAAATGTATGATGTAATTTAAGTAAATACTTTTATAACATCACTTGACATTAGCGTACTTAACTTACCACCAAATCGAATTACAACCGGTCTGTTGGAACCGATCGTGATAGTAAGTCGAGCATTAGCTGTATTAATACCTCCCAGCCACTTTGGGGCGAAATTGTATTCTACTTGCTAAACATAATAATATGTAGTAGAATATAAATTTTAAGTGAATAATTTAAAAACTTAGAATTCACCCTAGCACAATTATACTTTCTACGGCCTAGTGTCATGACATATTAGTCTAATTAACAAAGTGCGTGGATGACGTCACTTAGTTTTTTTTTGTTCAGGGGATGACCATGTACGACTTACCGTTTTGGGAAGAGAGTTCTTCAACTGGAGACTAGAAGACCGCCCGGAGTTTGCCACGAATATCGGATATTACAGACACAGTGATAGGATGGAACAGTATGATCTGAAACTGATGAAGGGACGAGTTGTGAGTCAAATTCGGACTTGGGAAAAATTTTAATATGGGAGATTGTGTTTGAGATGGATTGTAGAAGAGGAAATTTCGTCTGAGAACTTATTTATTTATTTATTTGTTATATATACTGCATACATATATTTATTTCATTTTCTCAGTGTTTATCCAAATGTGGTGCAGATTTGCTAATTTGGTTTTCTGTTGCGTATCGAATGTTTAATTATGTTAATTTATTTGCACTTTTAGGAAAAGGCCAAAGAGTTCTACGAGACGCTACGCAGTATCGATATCAACAATTTATCTAAGAAAGATCAAGTCGACTACACGATACTCAAAGACATGCTGCAGAGCTACATAGAGGGATTTCAAGTGGGAGATGAAGTGAGTCTGGCTTCTCAAGTGGAGAGAAAGTAAGTCTGGCTGCTGGAGGGATTGAGGGATGTATTAGTTGGCTGAGTCGTATGTGGAGTATGGTAAGTCTGGCTAGACTAGGGGTGAGTTTGTAGGCGGGACGTGCTATTGGGTAGAGTTAGGTTGGCGGCTGCGATTGGGGTGTTTGGTTGGAGGGAGGAGATTGGGGTGTTTGGTTTGGTGGGACGGAGAGAGAGAGAGAGGAGAGAGAGAGAGAGGAGAGAAGAGGGAGAGGGAGAGAGAGAGAGACGAGAAGAGAGAGAGAGCGAGAGAGAGAGACGAGAGAGAGAGGAGTGAGAGAGAAGAGAGAGAGAGCAGAAGAGAGAGAGAGAGAGAGAGAGCGAGATAGAGAGACGAGAGAGGGAGAGAGAGAGATAGAGAGAGAGAG